>CAUPSL010001035.1:0-264665 GCA_963514005.1 Raja brachyura
CGCTCCATAATTATATTGAAACTAATGGTATTGTGATCACTGGTCCAGAAGTGCTCACCAACGCATACCTCCGTCACCTGACCTGCCTCATTTCCTAACAGGACGTCCAGCACTGTGCCTTCTCTGGTCGATACCTCTATGTATTGCTGCAAAAAAAACTATCCTGCACACATTTAGCAAACTCCAAACCATCCAGGCCATTTACAGAATGTGTTTCCCAGTCTATTTTTTTGAAAATTGAAATCTCCCACAATCACTACATTGTGCTTACTACTAATATCTGCTATCTCCTTACAAATTAGCTCTTCCAATTCTCGCTGCCCATTTGGCGGTCTACAATACACCCCTAAAAGTGTTGCTCCACCGTTCCCACATCTCAGTTCCAACCAAATAGCCTCCCTAGACGAGCCCTCTAATCTATCCTGCCAAAGCACTGCTGTAATATCTTCTCTGACAAGCAATGCAACCCCTCCACCTCAGGTCCCTCCAATTCTATCACACCTGAAGCAACGAAATCCTGGAATATTTAGTTTCCAATCACAACCCTCCCGCACCCATGTTTCACTGATTGCCACAGCATCATATTTCCAGGTGTCAATCCAGTCTGTAAGTTCATCCACCTTTCTTACAATGCTCCTGGCATTAAAACATACACATTTGAGAAACCCACCATCCCTTATTCTCTGTTTATTATCTTTTTCCACTTCCTCGCCTACATTTTGGGTCCGAGTGCTTACCTTCTCTGGCTCTTGCCCCTCACCCTGTCCCCTAGCCCCCACTAGCCGAGTCCCTCCCCCCAGCCTTTCTAGTTTAAAGTCTCCTTTGCAAATCTCCCCGCCAGGATATTGGTTCCCCTCGGGTTCAAGTGCAATCCGTCCTTATTATACAGATCATGCCTTCCCCAAAAGACGTCCCAGCGATCAAGAAACTTGAAACCCTGCCCACAGCACCAGTTCCTCAACCACCCATTTATCCTCCACCTCATTCCATTTCTACTCTCACTGTCACGTGGCACAGGCAGTAATCCTGAAATTGTTACTCTTTTGGCCCTTCTCCTTAACTTTCCCCCCAACTCCCTAAATTCTCCTTTCAGGACCTCTTCTCTTTTTCTGCCTATGTCATTGGTACCAAAGTGTACCACAACATCAGGCTCCGCTGCCTCCCTTTTCAGAATCTTTTCAACACGTTCTGACACATCCGAGACCCTGGCACCAGGGACACAAACTGCCATCCGGGTCTCCCGACTGCGTCCACAGAATCGCCAATCTGACCCCCTAACTATAGAGTCCCCTATTACAATTGCCCTCCTTTTTTTTGCGATCCTTCTGAGCCTCAGGGCCGTTCTCTGTGCCGGAGGCCCGGCTGCTGTTGCTGCTCCCAGGTAGGCTGTCCGCTCCAATTGAACTCAAACGTGAGTACCTATTTCCCAGGTGTACAGCCACCTGGGTACTCTTTAGTTCCAGCCTCTGCCCCTTGCCCTTCCTAACAATGACCTACTTGTCTGCCTCCCGTGGTCTGGGAGTGACCACCTCCCTGTGATTCCTGTCTATGACCTCCTCATTCTCCCTGACCAGAAGGAGGTCCTCGAGCTGTTGCTCCAGGTTCCTAACACAGTCCTTTAAGAGACCCATCTCGACACACCTGGCACAGACGTGGACGTCTGGAGGGCTATCAGCTTCCCTGACCTCCAACATCTGACATTCACAAGAGTACACTTCCTTGGCCTTCATACTCCCCCCTTACACAGAATACCATCTTAACACAATACAAAGTACACAACAAACTGCTGGACTCTGACTGCCAATCAGCTGCTTACCCTAGTCCACTTCCCACCAATCAGCGGCTTCCTAAAACAACACTTCTCCGAATGGAACGTTATGGATTTCGGTAAACAAGCCACGCGCTGGATGTTTATCCTTACCGGTCGGGTGTTGCTCCTCCCCGTCCTCCTCTTCCAACGGCTCCTGTGGGAAATAATTGCCAGTTTTTGATCTTCAAATTGGTGTGAATGCATTATGTTGAGCAGACGTCTCAAATTATTAAATGCTTCTCTCTTAGGGATAAACCCCGCTTAATCCGGGTGTATTAATTTACTGGCGTCTTCTAGCTAATATTTTCGCTAATATTTTTTGATCGGTGTTTAACAACGTAATAGCGCTATATGATCCAGGTTCTTCCACATCTTTGTCTTTCTTCAGTATTAATGTAATCGTAGATTCTGCTAGTGTATCAGGTAGTATTTGTTCTTTAAAGGCATATGCATACATTTTCTGTAGGCGTGGTGTAAATACGTCATAAAATCGTTTATAGAAATCATTATTAAATCCGTCAAGACGTGGTGTTGTTCTATTTTTTTAATGGGATTATTGTTTCTTCTATTTCCTTATTTGAGATTGGTGCTCCCAGTTCCTCTTCTTCCTGAAACTCTAGTTTGGGAAGATTAAAATTATCCAAGAACTCAGTATCTTTATTGGTGTCCGTTGTCGTTTTCGATATATACAAATTCTCATAAAATTGGGCAAATATTTTATTAATATCATTCGGTAATGTTAATACTTCCCCTCTATCTGATTTAATCTTTGAAATTGTATGTTCCTTTTCTCGTTTTTTTTTTTAACTGACGTGCCAGAAGTCTATGGGGCTTATCCCCAAATTCAAAATGTTCCTGTCTTGTAATTTGGAGTAATCTTATACATTTCTCTGATAGTAATTAATTTAATTTAAATTTTAGTAATAACATTTTATTATGTTTATCCATAGTTGGATATTTAGCATTATCTAAGTCCAATTGTCTAATTTGTTCTTCTAACTGCCATTGTTCGTTCTTATTTTTTTTATTTTGAAAAGCTTGGTATGTGACTGTAACCCCTCGAATAAATGCTTTGAAAGACTCCCATAATAATGTAGGTGATGTGTCTGGCGTGCCATGTATTTCGAATAAAAGATCAATTTGCTGTTTTTGATATATACTCCCTTGCGGGTCTTTTAAAATTTGACCGTTGTGCCTCCAAAACGGTGTATTTTTAGACATTCCTTCCATTAAAAAAAAGTTAGTGGAGAGTGATCTGAAAACTTGACGGAACATTGCACGTGAATTTTATCCTGAGGTGTGAGAAGTGAGGAAATTTGCGAAAGTAAATAATTGTGGGTAAATAAGGCAAATGCATTGCGACAAGTGATGCCGAGAAATGGGAAAACCGGGACGAACTGATATATGGAACTGATATATACACTAATATGGAATTATAAGAAGCACGTGAATTGAAAGGGAAAAATAAGAGGAATTGTGTTTAAGGTTGGATGATATCGTGGTTAAAAGTTCAGTGACCCTTCAGAAAATCAGCTCAGTGGGAAGGAACATCATTTAAATGTTCAGTTACCCTTGGCGTCCGTCAGGTCACATAAACAATTCCGTCTGTCTTTAATTCCGCCCGGATTATAACAAACCATATTATACTGACTTGAACGATTTTAAGTTTCTGATGACAGACAATGGGCTTCAAACTACGTTGGTGTCATAAATGGGATCAGTAAAAATGAAACAAATATACTATTTCAATGACCGTACGTTATATTTGAAAAAAATATCACTTTGGTTTATTATTGGTTCATGGTAACTAAATAGGGGTAAAAATCCAAAGAAATCCAAAGAGATACCACGACAAATCCTTTTACATGTTACAGATATATTTGTGTGCCTCTCAAATTATCACATATTTACATTTTTGGATAAAGTTCGTTTTGTGTCCAAAGTTTGAATATATTAGCAATGGCAAGAAAGGGACGTGTAATTACATTTTTCAGTTCCTCTCTGAAGTTTCTCTGAGAAACTGAATAAATGAAAGTGTTTGTGCAAGTACTCAAACCCCTCAGCATAAAGCCACTTCTTGAAGCAATGGTGAAAGAGTCGTTGTAATCTGTTTCCAAAAATTGATAATCTGTAAACTGTACACAGATGAAGCATGCAAGGTTTACCATCCATAAGAAAATAAAGTTGCCAGATATTGCAACGAGTAATATGATCGATTTCCTTCTGTTCTCAGTCTCTTGATCAGTCTGACACGCCTCTGTATTCCTCCCTCGGAGCTTGCTCCTGACTCTGTTGGCCATGATAATATGCTTTATGGTCAAGGTATTGAGAAGAAGAATCAACACAAATGGCGCAAATGGGGTTAAGAATATTTCAAACCATAAATACGCGACCCAGGTGGGTGATGTGAAGCAACTTGATTTTAAATAACAGGACCACGGTACATCATTAATTACTTCACCTGGTTCAAATATAAAGTAGAATGGAATATTTTCGAAAATACTTAATATAAACACAGCTGTTATTACTTTCAATGCAGTCTTCATGGTACAATATTTTGAACGCAACGACTGGCAACATATAGCAACAAATCGATCGAATGTAAAAGTGACAGTCAACCAGACGGAACAATCAAGCAACATATAAATCAGTGCAAGATTAAGGCTGCAAATGGGTGTGTAATTGAGGAATGAATGCGGAAAATATGCCTCTTTAATCTCATAGAGAATTACACTGAAAACTAGTAGTATTAGATCAGCTACCGCCATTGATTTCAGATACTGGATGACACATCTTGTGAGCCCGCACTTTCCAGACGACAGGACAAGGATTGCAACCAATTTGCTGCAACCAAAAGAAGAAAGTTGAATTACGAACGAGAAATAACCCGCGAAATATATATTCATTTGCTTCAATTTGTCATGCGTGTACGAGTTTTTCTTGCCTTTAAGACTTTGGAATAACAAACTACATTACACAGGTTTACGATTCGACCCGTAAACCTGTGTACTGTTTACGGTTTTGATCAGCCATGATCATATTGAATGGTGGTGCAAGCTCGAAGGACCGAATGGCCTACTCCTGCACCTAATTTCTATGTTTCTATGACCCCTTTGAATTCTCAGACTTCTCATAACGTGAACACACTGATGCGCTTTGTTGTTATCGCATCTCTACGAAGGGCCCAGCTATTGGTTTGGTCATATTAATGCCACATAACACGAAATATTGATCACATCTAGAGATGAGATGAGGCGGTGTTTGTCCTCTCCGCTTCCTTTGGTTCACACGCAACTGTGTCGCCGAGATGTTAACGGCTAGATGGTGTCCTCACTCTACGATACTATGTACCGGATTTCCTTCCTCTACTTCATCTCATCATTCCTGTCGAAGTTCCCTTAGGCAGTGGCATCATCGGCATACATAGAGACCGAGTTACCGTTGTACGTGGTCAAACACACATGGGTGTATTTGGTGTAGAGCATGATCTGAGCACACAGCTCCCAGCAGTAGCAGTATTGTGGGCCAGCGTTGTGGAGACGGTAAAACCAATTCCATGTGATAGGAGCCTTTGCTTTGTTTGACGTGAAATGAAAGAAATGGAAGGGCAATCACTTGCTTTAATTACTACAGCCACTACGATATTCAAATATTTGTGTCACGCTACCTTTTGTTATCTGCCGTCACAGCGTCAAATTGATTGCGGATACAAATTGTGCTCATAATCACTATTAAAAGTTCCAATTCTAAACACACGTGTGCTTCCGATACAGAGGCGGACGACAGAAACATAGACATAGAAAACATAGAAAATAGGTGCAGGAGTAGGCCATTCGGCCCTTCGAGCCTGCACCGCCATTCAATGTGATCATGGCTGATCATCCAACTCAGTATCCCGTACCTGCCTTCTCTCCATACCCCCTGATCCCTTTAGCCACAAGTGCCACATCTAACGCCCTCTTAAATATAGCCAATGAACTGGCCTCAACTACCTTCTGTGGCAGAGAATTCCAGAGACTCACCACTCTCTGTGTAAAGAATGTTTTCCTCATTTCGGTCCTAAAGGAATTCCCCCTTATCCTTAGACTGTGACCCCTTGTTCTGGACTCCCCCATCATCGGGAACAATCTTCCAGCATCTAGCTTGTCCAACCCCTTAATAATTTTGTAGGTTTCTATAAGATCCCCCCTCAATCTTCTAAATTCCATCGAGTACAAACCGAGTCTATCCAATCTTTCCTCATATGAAAGTCCTGACATCCCAGGAATCAGTCTGGTGAATCTTCTCTGTACCCCCTCTATGGCAAGGCCGGCATCAGTCCGCCAGCTCCCCTCGGTGGTCTCTTGACGCTTTTACATTCAGCGAATCACAGATGGTGGACAGTGACTCCAGAGCGAACAGAAACCGATCAACACAACTCAACGGCAGAGGCACAACCTGTCGATAAGTTAACAGCTCCAACCGTCATGATCTGCGTTCAACATATGTACATCCCGGCCCGTTGTACTGACTGACAGCGTAGCATTTCTCTGCTAAAGTTTTGCAGTTTGCAATCCACTAAATGCGTGGGTTAGTTGTCTATCTTGCAAGACGAATCCATTGGGAAACATACATGTAAGACCCATGCGATAGAGTGCGCATCCCCGGAATAACCCTGCTGGCCATCTGACAATACGTGTTGAAGGTCTCTCGGAAGAGGTTGAATTCCGGTTTGATAATCTCGAACACTTGCAAATACGTGACCATTTAAAGAAGCAATGCCATGCAATGTCTCGAGCTGTGACTGCTGTAGGTCTGATGGGTTAAATGCGAACATACGACATCTCAGCTCAATAATGTAGAGGTTCCGCATGTAATACACATTGGTGTGATCAGCAACATGATGAGTAAAGAGAGAGCGTGCTCTTGGAAGTGATTAGGCGTAGTCTCCACCCAAAGTACTAAATCTGGAGAATGCCCTAATCTCCGCTACACAACCCTTCGCAGTTTGCAGATGAATCCTGAACACTTCAATTACCTCTCGGCGACAAGAACAACAATTTAGCGATTAACAAAACAGTCCAAAAGCAACAGGTGACCCAAAACGTCACCCATTCCTTCTCTACAGAATTGCTGCCCGTCCCGCTGAGTTACTCCAGCATTTTATGTCTAAAAGGAGCAAGCGTTCTATTATCTTCTGAATGTCTGCTGAATGTAAAAGTTAAATCTTCCTGAAATGCAACGGCGAATTTTATTTTTCCTGCTGTCAAATCTAGGTCAAATCAGGACCATTAGACAGTTTCACTTTGTGCTACGTATTGAAATGTAGAATGCTTTAATGTAAACCACTTTGCTCAGCCTCAGTAAACCATGACCTAATTTAGCTGAGCATTCACAATGGAAATAAAAAGAC
This sequence comes from Raja brachyura, assembly GCA_963514005.1. The sequence goes on from CAUPSL010001035.1 coordinate 7,203, forward strand.
GTCTGTTTTATGGAAACTCACTGACAGCATCCCGCGACTTGCATGTTTTATTTCGCAGTAAGTTATCAGGCAGATGGAGGCACCTGCGATCATAGCATGCGCATGGACTCGCTTACATGACTGACATTCTTCAGCGAGAGTTACAGATACAGAGAACAGCATCCATCAAACCGTTGTTATTTTTATTTCGACCGTGAAGTCTAAAGTTAAAATCAGTTATGATCTATAATGCTCAGCGGCAAGCCGCCGTACGTTTACTTCTTCTTCGTATAATGAAGCTATGCAAAGTCAACAGCATGGAATGAAAATAGAAAGAGCTTGAAACATCGCATTAATTTGTAGATCCCTCTTTGGAAGCGTTGAATCGGCCATTGTTCAGGTGGACTGTGTAGGAGGAAGAGAAGGAGGGCTTGTTGTGTCCAGAGGAATTGACTAACATTAAATATATAGAATATTATATTACTTATAAAACGTTTATATATAATTTTACCGTCAGACAAATTCAATCATTTTTTCACATGATTTTTAGATCCAGTACATACGTGGGATCAGCACAATACTTTGTTTGACAGCACTTTGTTTGCAATAATAATTTAATAGAAATCTGTAATGTTTTCAGATATGTTTGCCATGATGTTCAATATCGTCTGTCAAGCATATGAACGTATATCAGTAAAAACATTATCTGGCTCACCTACCTGGGACTCCAATGATTGCAAGTATAGGATAGTAAATACTCTCGGTCTTCAGCAGTGCAGGCTTCTTCATATTTAGTTGGAAGATGCCTTTCTACTCAGTTCAATAGGCTCACGGACCTCCCGTTTTCAAAGTTAGCTCGTACTTATACTTTACAGAAGCCTCAAGGGTGGAATCAACACGCAATGAGATTGGTATTAGTCAATCACGATCACGTTAATTAGGATGTTTGTTTCATGCCCTTCATCACTGTTAAAATGGTAGTCTGTAGAGACATGTTTCTGCAGTTGAAATCGACAATACATCAAACATTGGTTATCAGCTTAAATATTGTTGTAGACGCTTTAATGCGATTTCTTTTTAATTTTCTCCATTAGCTGCACCAACAAATTGCAATGTGCACCCTCTCTTATGTTTTACAAGTATCACGTGCAATTAAAATCTGAGGAGATATCTATGATTATGCGAGCAATCAAATTTACCGAGACTATGAATATCTGAATATGTGACAGAAATATTGCACAAAACATAACACAAAAGTGGCTGCTCAGCCAATAGACAATAGGTGCACGAGTAGGCCATTTGATCCTTCGAGCCAGCAACGCCATTTAATGTGATTATGGCTGATCATCCACAACTTACCCGTTCATGCCTTACCCGTTCATGAACGGGTACTTACCCGTTCATGCCTTCGCCCCATATCCCCTAACTCCGCACTCTTTAAGAGCCCTATCTAGCTCTCTGTTGAAAGTATCCAGAGAACCGGCTTCCACCTCCCCTTAAGACAGAAGGTTCCACAGACTCACAACTCTCTGTGTGAAAGAAGTGTTTCCTTATCTACGTTCTCAACTGCTTACCACTTATTCTTAAACAGTGCCCACTGGTTCTGGAGTCTCCCGACATCGGATTGTTTTTGCTGCCTATAGCGAGTCCAAACCCTTAATGATCGTATATGTTTCAATAAGATCCCCTCTCACCCATCTGAATTCCAGAGTATACACGCCCAGCCGTTCTATTCTCTTAGCATATGACAGTCCCACCACCCCGGGAATTAATCCTGTGAACCTACGCTACACTCTCTCAATAGCAAGAATGTCGTTCCTCAAATTTGGAGACCAAAATTACACACAATACTCACTTGTGATCTCACTAGGTGCCTGTACAACTGCAGAAGGACTTATTTGCTCCTATACTCGACTCTTGTATGACGGCCAACATGCCATTCGCTTCATTCACTACCTGCTGCACCAGTGTGCTAACTTTCATTGACTGATGAACAAGGACCGCCGGATCCCGTTGTACTTTCACTTTTCACAATTTAACACAATTTAGAGAATAATCTGCCTTCCTGTTTTTCTACCAAAGAAGGATAATGTATTTATCCACATTAAACTGCATCTGCCATGCCATCTGCCCACTCAACCAACCTGTCCAAGTCACCCTGCATTCTCATAGCATCCTCCTCACAGTTCCCACTGCCACACAGCTTTGTGTCGTGTGCAAATTTGCCAATGTTACCTGCAATCCTTTCATCTGAATTAATAATATCTGTCATTATAATAAAACTGTCATCTTGACCATTTCCTCTCTAGGTTGTTAACTGATTTAAGAAAAAAAACGGCACCTTATATCACTATGATTATTTGCCACCCTGCTCACAGTCCTCCTCCGCTGCAACAGCCAAAGGATTTTTCCTATCGCTGAAAAAAAATGAATGGTTAAAAAATCGTGAGATTAGCTGATTGGTCCTCTCACCATGGTGAATGCAACGCCCCTTCCGGGAGGGGGAGAATTTAGCCCCGGATGCCGGACGTGAGTCACTCACTGTGGAAGATTGTGAGGGAGAGTCCACAACTGTGATTCTAAGCTGTGGGTCAACTGAACTGTGAGTCTGCAATGCATTGGCAATAAATAATTTGTTCGCCCAAAGTGAAAATGCAATGAGTTGTTTAGCATGTCCTGTGCTTGAAACTGCAATGGAAATGGAAATTAAATCAAAATGCAATGAGTAGTTTAGCCATCCCTGTGCTTGCAACGTAAATGGAAATTGAAATGAAGTGAAAATGCAATGAGTTGTCTGACCTGCCCTGTGCTTTTGCTTTTGCTTTGCTTGACCTGAACGGAAAGCAAATTGATTGTATTGTTAGCGGGCCTCGCCTTCCCTGTGTTTTCATGCATGGCATTAAATGAAAGCCAATAGAATGTATATTGTTGGCTGTCCCCGCCTTCACTGTGATTTTGCTTTTGCTTTGCCTTTGCTTTGCATGATCTGAAATGAAAACAACGGGATTGTATTGTTGGCTGGCGCCGCCTGCCCTGAGCGTTTGCTTTTGCTTTGCCTTTGCTTTGCTTGCCCTGAAATGAAAGCAAATTGATTGCTTTGTTTGCTGGCCCCGCCTGCCCTGTACATTTAATATGCTTTGCCTTTGTTTTGCTTGACCTCTAATGAAAGCAAATGGATTGTATTGTTGGCTAGCCCCGCCTGCCCTGTGCTTTTGGTTTTGCTTTGCCTTTGCTTTGCTTGACAAATGAAAGCAAATGGATTGTGTTGTTGGCCCCGCCTGTCCTTTTACTTGACTTGGCTTGGCTTGACTTGGATTGTCTTGGATTGACTTGGATTGACTTGACTTGAAATGGATTGACTTGCATTGACTTGGATTGAATTGCACTGACTTGACTTCATTTGACAAGACTTGGATGCACTAGGATTGACTAGGATTGACTTGGATTGATGTGGATTGACGTGCATTGACGTGGATTGACGTGGCTTGACTTGGCTTGACTTGAAATGGATTGACGACGGTACTTGACTTGACCTGAAATGGATTGAGTTGATTTGACGTGACTGGACGTGACTTGAAATGGATTGACTTTACTTAACTGGATTTACTTGACTTGACTTGAAATGGATTCACCTGACGTGACTTGACTTGACTTGACTTGACTTGACTTGACTTGACTTGATTTGCTTTGCTTAAGCTGAAATGACAGCAAATGGATTGTATTGTTGGCTGGCCCCGCCTGCCCTGTGCGTTTGCTTTTGTTTTGCCTTTGCTTTGCTTGATCTGAAATGAAAGCAAATGGATTGTAGTGTTGGCCCCCCTTGCCCTGTGTTTGACTTGACTTGGCTCGGCTTGGATTGTCTTGGATTGACTTTGTTTCCCTTGGATTGATTAGGATTGCCTTGGATTGACTTGGATTGAATTGGAGTGACTTGGAGTAACATGGAGTGATTTGGCGTGACTTGGAGTGACTTGGATTGACTTGAACTGGATTGACTTGACTTGATTTGAAATGGCTTGACGACTTGACCTGAAATGGATTGAGTTGACTTGACATGAAATTGATTGAGGGTTACACAAAAAGCTGGAGAAACTCAGCGGGTGCAGCAGCATCTAAGGAGCGAAGGAGATAGGCGACGTTTCGGGTCGAGACCCTTCTTCAGAAATTGATTGACTTGACTTGACTGGACTTGACTGGAATTGACTTGAAATGGATTGACTTGACCTGAAATGGATTGATTTCTTGGCAAATGGATTGTATAATTGGCTCCGCCTGCGCTGTGCTTGGCTTGGCTTCACTTGACTTGAAATGAATTGACTTGACATGACTTGACATGGATGAAATTGAATTGACTTGAAATGGATTGACTTGACTTGACTTGACATGGATTGTCGGCACTGCACTCACTGTGCTTGACTTGGCTTGACTTGATTTGACTTGACCTGATTGTTGGTCCTGCACTCCGGTTGATCCAAAGGTCTCGCTCACTCCGGAAGTCCCGCTCGATGGAGATACCACGCTCTGCCGCGTGAGTAGATTCAAGAGATTTTACTGTCGTATATATGTTGTGTGTGTTTGAATTAGTGTGTGTGAATCAGTGGAGTGAGAGATGGAGTGTGGCTGAGTGTGCCTGTGAGTATGTGATGGATAATGTGTGTGTGTGTGAGTGTGAGATGGAGGGTGTGTGTGTGTGGCTATGTGTGTATGTATGAATGTGTGTGTGTGTGTGTGTTATGGAGGGTGTCTGTGTGATTGTGATGGATTGTGTGTGGGTGATCGAGTATATGTGGGTGAGCCCGCCAGCCGTGAGTCAACTGTCAGCCCACCAGCCGTGAGTGAGAGAGTCACATGCCAGCCCACCTTTGGCCAACCAAAAACCAATCATGTCGGTCCACAAGGCCCCTATTAGGTATGAAACCAGTCCCTTTTGCAGAAAATTACCGTAATAGCCCAGGAGGAGCATTTTGGCCCAAAAGCCATGTACCAGGCCGGGAAAAATCCAGAAATAGTGTCACTAATTGAGATTTCACTCTGATTGTTTTAATGTCCACTCGGCACACCATGCCTGTACTAGCGCAGAATGAGTTCCTGCGGCCTATCGGTAAGTATTCCCCCTGTGAGTATTAAACTTCACGCCAGTATGTTTCTCCCTCGCATCATTGGCTCCAAGTGAGATGCACTCCAGGTTAGACTTTCCTCCTTCATTGATGCGATCTGACGAAAAATGTTTAAAGTTGATTCTCCACCCTCTCCCTGTTCTCTCTCACAGAGTCTCTCATCTGTTTTGAGAAGAATTTCTGGCGGTTTCTAAGCTGCCAGCAGACCAGCCCTGAGATGCCAGCCCACCATCTCTGCGTGAATGATCTGCCAGCCCGCCAGACCTGAGTGACTGAATTGCCAGGCCTGAGTGACTGAACTGCCACACCTGAGTGACTGAGTGACTGAACTGCCAGCCCAGGAATCCATTCAGCCCACAATGTCCATGCGAGCCCTCAGGAAACCAGTCCCTTCGGCCCACAACACAAATGCTAGCGCTCCAAAAAGACCCCCCAATATCGGAATTGGTGGAGAGATGGAATATTGCGTTGGGGACCAGCCTCTCCCCCCCCCCGTGTGAACCTGGGACCCAAAAGATCCCACTCAGTCTAGTATATTGTAAATATCTGCGTTCCCAGCACAGACCCTTGCGGTACCACAATAGTCACTGTCTGCCATTCTCAAAGGGACCCGTTAATCTCTACTCAATGTTGCCTGTCTGCCAACCAATTTTCCATCCCTGTCAGCAATCTACCCCAATACCATGTGCCCTCATTTTGTCAACTGCCCTCCTATGAGGGACCATATCAAATGCTTTCTCAAAGTCCAAGTACACTACACCCACTGGCTTTCTCTTGTCCATTTTTCAAAAAATTCCTCAATAATTATTCAAGTATGATTTCCCCTTCATAAATCCATGCTGACTCCGATCGATCCTGCTACTGCTATCCAAGTGTGCCGCTATTTCATCTTTTTTCAATTGACTCCAGTGTCTTCCACACCACCGATGTCAGGCTAACAGTTCTATAATTTCCTGTTTTCTCTTTCGCGCTTTAAAAAAAAGTGGGATAACATTATCTACACTCTAATCCACATGAACTGATCCTGAATCGATACAACATTGGAGAATTATCACAAATGCATCCATGATTTCCAGCGCCACCTGCTTGAGTACCCTGGGATGAAGACCATCACGCCCTGGGAATTTATCAGTCTTCAGTTCCATCCGTCCACCCAATACCATTTCCTGCCTAATGTGCATTTCTTCCGTTCTTCCGTCACCCTAGATCCCGTGGCCACTAGTACACCAGGAAGATTATTTGTGTCCTCCTTAGTAAAGATGGTTCCAAAGTACCTGTTCACCTCGTCTGCCATTTCTCATCATCTAAAACTGAAAATAATAATGTCGCAATAACCTCGAATAAAGTTAGCGAGGTACAGCTCCCGTGAAAATTCGGAATTTGCCCCATCAGTTGAAATGTTACTGTAATGCACCAATGGTCTCAATTCCATATTGAATAGGTAAAACCTATGCAATAAAATTAATTTGTAAAGAGACAAATTATCTATATCTATCTTGTTCCCCGTATGTGTTACATGCACAAATCATGCGATGAAATGGGTTATTTTGATCATTCGAGACAATTTGGATAAATGTTAGAACCTCTTCTGATCAATAAAGTACGAATGCATTTAGGGTGGCGAGACGTTGATCAGGCAATCATGTAGTACCTTCTCCAACGTCTGTGATTTATCCCGCACCTTTGTGTGGATTACCTATTATATTCATAATAACCTCTGAATAGACAATAGATGCAGGAGTACGCATTTCGGCCCTTCGAGCCAGCACCGCCATTCAATGTGATCATGCCTGATCATCCACAATCAGTACCCGGTTCATGCCTTCTCCCCGTATCCATTGACTCCCTTATCTTTAATAGCCCTGTCTATCTTTCTCTTGAAAGATTCCAAAGAACCTGCCGCAAGCGCCCTGTGAGGCAGAGAATTCCAAAGACTCGCAACTCTCTGTGAGAAAAAGTGTTTCCTCATGTCCGATCTAAATGACTTAACCTTTATTCTTAAACTGTGGTCCCTGGTTCTGGATTCCCCCAACATCTGGAACATGTTTCCCGTCTCTAGCTTGTCCAAACGCTTACTAATCTTACATGTTTCAATACTATCCCCTCTCATCCTTCTAAACTCCAGAGTACACGTCAGATTATTTTAAAGAAGCGGCAAAAATGAGCGCTTCAGAAGAACGTAATATTTGTCACAGCAGGAGTGATCTTCCATGCAATCAACTCAGCATTGTGAATATTAAAACATAAGTCGGCCATTCGGCTGCTTGTCTCTTCATCAGGATGATGTCTGACTTTGGACCTCAGCTCCATCCATCCGATACTTCCCTCATATTCCATAATTACGTTAAAACCGAGATTGGAATTTGTTTTAATGCCACGATGGCCATTATTTCTGTTATTTTCAAACAGCTACCGCAGGGATAAGCTTCTTCGAATGATATTAATCAGATTCTATGCAAGCTAATTTGGTTAACACGGTGCAACAGCAGACAACACAATAGCGCAGAAGGCAGAGTCACTGAATTACAGCGTCAGAGACCACAGAGGGCAGTGGAGGCCAAATCACTGGTTGGATTTAAGAGAGAGTTAGATAGAGCTCTAGGGGCTAGTGTAATAAAGGGATATGGGGAGAAGGCAAGCACATGTTAGTGATTGGGGACGTTCAGCCATGGTCGCAATGAATGGCGGTGCTAGCTCGAAGGGCCGATTGGCCTCCTCCTGCACCTATTTTCTATGTTGCTATGTTTCTATGTAACCGCATCTAGACGGTATTATGACATGTGAAGTTTGCACGTTCCCCTGTCACCCCATGGATTCCTCTCGGTGCACTCTTTCTCTCCAATATCCTAAGAATGTGTGAGTTAATAGGCTGATTGGCAACTGTAAGTTGCCTCTACTGTCTAGGCACAATGCTAAGGTCTATTTGGAGCAGGAAAGTATTTTGAATCGGATTAATGTAAACAATAATTCATATTCGTTAAGTACTCGGTGAGCAAAAGCGTGAAGAAGCACCCTCCAGAAACGTTGCATATCCATATCATCCGGACCTCCCCGTGGTGAGCCCTTTCAACTGACCTCAATCAGCGAACGACAACAAACATAGACAGTGGCAGTGCCGCAGCATGGCGCCAAACTGGAGCATGCGCCTTTTTTAGAGCGGACACCTATGGATGTCGAACCGGACGGTATCACCTTGCTGCGGACTTCGGCTGACTCAAACGCAGGAAGAAGAAGACGAAATCATCCGGTGATGCTGCCTGACCAGCTACCATACTCCGATACATTGTATCTTTTTTGGTAATATCGCATCTGTAATTGCTCGTATCTGCAACTTCTATATGTACTTCTTCTTCTTATTGCGTATGGCGTGCACAGCCTGAAGTTGTAGGATAACTTGTTCTATTAGATCTTATTTGATTGTGCACACCAGGTTGATTGCATTTATTTAAACAGGGCGGACCACGTGAAGGTTGCAGTCTCCCACCCCTTATTTTTGTACGTGATGGGATAAAAGGCTCGTGTCAGTGTTGCGTCTCAATTAATTTTGACTCGGTGTGCTAACCCACCAGTAATGGTACGCGGCCGTGGGGCCGACGGACGAGAAGCCGAAGCAAAGAAGTGGAAGCCAAATAACCGAATGGAAACGAAGTCGAAACGCCAACTAATCGAAAGAGTGGGACGCCCAAAGGCAAACTAACCGAAAGGGCGGGTCGCCTAAAACCAACTAACCGAAATGCTGCGTCACTAAAAGAAAACTCACCGAATGGCCGCTCTGTCGAATCGCCACCTACCCAAAAGGCGGCGGCGCCTGCAAGCAAACGGACCGAATGCCACTCAACTGAAAAGCCAAATAACGGACATGACGTTGCCGGGGGCGCGACTTGTCAGCGATTGGTTCAGAACCCCGCGGCAATCACATCATTGTGGAGGGATGAACATTGTCCCACACCTCCTCTCTACCCGACCCACAGCCCGCGGAAGGTGGACGTGGGATAAAGGGGCTGTCCCGAGGGATGCGCACCTTCGGCAGCTTACAACTTGGTGCTTTAGTTCAGATTGCCCAGTCATCTGCGGCATATATGGTAAAATGACCCCCACGCTCCAGTCTCCGCCTTCTCTCTCCCCTCTTCTCTCTCCCCCTCTCTCTCCCTTCTCTCTCTCACACTTCTCTTTCTCTACCCCCTCTCTCTCCCCCTCCCCTCTCTCTCCCCTTCTCTCTACTCCACCTCCCTTCCCCTTATCTCTCTACCTCCTCTCACACCCTTCTCTCTCCCCTTCTCTCTTTATTTCCCTTCATCTCTCTCTCCCCCTCTCTCTCCCTGCTCTCTCCCCCTTCTCACTCCCCTCCTCTCTCTCCCCTCCTCTCTCCTCCTCTTTCCCCCTTCGCTCTCTCCCCTTCTCTCTTTCTCTGCCCTCGTATCTCTCTCCCCCTCTCTCTCCCTCCTCTCTCTGCCTTCTCTCTCTCTACCTCTCTTTCTCCCCCCTCTTCTCACTCTCCCTCTCTCTCCCTTCTCTCTTTTAATATTAAAAACAGAGAGGGGACAAACAGACTGTTGGCGAGGCAGTCACTGCTGTGGCGCCACCTGCTGGTTACCTATGAACCAGCACTCCCAGTTCCGTCGGCTCCACAACACTTCCCAGAGCCCTATTATTTACCGCGTTAAACTTCCCAAAGTGAAACCTCACATTTATCTGTATTCAATTCAATTAACCATCCCTCAGCCCACCTGTCCAAACCGAATAAGATGCTGCTGATATTTTTGATAATCATCTCCACTGACTACAATATCCCCATTTTTTTTGTCATCTGCAGATTTGCTAATCGTGCCATGTACGTTCTCATTCGTCATTGATTTCAATGTCAAACTGCAATGGGCTCAGCACCAATCCCCGAGGCACACCACTGGTGACAGACCTCCAGTCCGAAAAAAACAACATTTCACCATCACCCTCTGCTTCCTTATGAAGGGATCGAAGTCAACGGTGATGTTGATCAGGACTTATGTATTGGTAGTCTGAAAATAATTGAACAGCGTGTATAATACGCCCAATGCCATTTTGGCGGTGAGTTGTTCTGGTTTGTAAATTGTGGACAAGATATTCGCAGTGAATTACCTCGGTATATGCGACGAAACATTAGCCAAAACACAGGCATCGTAACCTTTCTCCTTGCCCAAATATTCCACCCGGCTGCTGCAAGAAATGGACACACCCCAGGTTGTGTGACGTTGAATTGGGATGAGTCATTTATTGGTGCAAGAAAAACACAGCGGCACTAATTTTCATTTGAAGCATCGGTCTTCCACTCAATTCTTAAATCCTATCTTGGATGATTAAATATTAGTTAGGGATATGCAGGATAACGGGAGCAGGTGCGTGCATTTGCATCGTTTGCGCTGCCTATAACTTCTATTTGAGACTCAAGGGAAAAACATGGCATTGTCGAGGTGTTTCAGGATTGTGTGTTGAAAGACTGACATGCTTAGTCGCTGAATCGAATCCGTCATGCGACCTATTGATTCAACCCAACTTACATGTATTGACACTCTGCCAGCCTTTCTGCATCTTGTCCAACAATATATACTTCATTTATTTTTATATAAAATGGTCAACTCCAATTTGATTCACATGCTCAGAAGTCTAATTGTTATATATCATTGAGCATGTTTTCTTCGCTATTCCACGATGGAACACTTTTATTTCATATTTCATAAGTCATATGGAACACTTTTATTTTCTCCATGTGTGAAAAGATTTCATTTGATTTGCATTGTTTTGTTAATGTCATATTGACCAGCATGAAGCGTTATTTGTATGCCATCCACTCAAATAACACCTTAAACGATACAATTAACCAGTATCAACGTACAACAGAAGATCATAGAGGTGAAAAGACAGAAATAGCAGACAACAAAATATAGTTTTACAGCATTCTAGCGTTGCAGTTTCAGAGACCACGTCCAATGTCCTCAATGCCTTTTGATCGTATATCATGAAACAACCCAGCACAGGCTCTCAATGTTAGTGCCGAAGATAATGTCAAAATTAACAAATCACATCTGCCAACTAATTCACCAACCCCGGCGCCATGGGCACAGCCGAGCCGCTGCTCGATCGCCGAGCCCCCCCCCCCCCCGCCCCCCCAGCGCCGGCAGTGAGCCCGGCCTGACACCTCTGGCCGCCACCGGACGGGCACGGGACACCGGGGGGGGGGGGAGTGGAGGGGAGGGGGGCCGGCGTCCACGACGCAGAAGACCCGCGTCGGCGACCGACCCCAAACATGGACCTCGACCAAGGACCCCGACGCCAGGGAGCAACATAAGCATAAAGCACTCACCCACACCCTCCAGTGTTCATCTCCAGTCACCTGTGACCTGGGCATGCGTAGGCGGAATACAGAACTCGCTTATACTCGTATTATAGCAATGTTACAAAATTTTGAGATTTAAAAAATCAAGTCTACAATTTATCCCAACAGATAAAGCATAAAAAGAAGTTTAATTTGACACCTAATTCACTTTCATATCTTCAGTATTAAGAAAGTTATGGCCATTTTCATACTCGGAAATTAGCATCTTGTTCCCCATTGCCTTTCAATTGACTTAACTCAAAAGCTGAGATCTGGATCAGTTAATAGCCCATAACTTTCTTAAAAATTAATAGAACTGAATGCAATTTTCACTTATTATAGATTGAAGCATTCTGAAATAAATATGAAACAATCTTACTTGGATTACCTGAAATTAAAGCATATAATTAGTTAGTTATCTAATTGTAGCTAATTACAAAATTCAATTAGTAGATCTAAACATCTATCCATTTCTTAAGAAAATATAACTTTTTTTAAATTGCCTAAGTGTCCAAATAACATTCACACAATAATCCACAATATAACATAATTTTAAAATCTCATTTTCAGGAATTTCTGAGCCAAATGGAAGTAATTTAGTGTTTAATGCCTGTAAATTAATGGCCATTTAAATGAACTAGCGAGTGGGTTTTAGTGGAATGCGGTGGATTGGAACGTTGCGGTTAGCGGTGAAGTCGGGAGGAAAAATACTGTTTGTTCATACATTTTTTTGGACCCCATTTCGCAACAGGAAAATATTATTAAAGCCTCCCGAAAAACCAAGTGTTAATATAAAAATAAACTACCTTTTTTTCTCCCCTACGCAAAATCCTTCCGGTTGTCGGTTCTCACGGCTTTTGAAGGTGATTTTTAAATTACTCTAGTTAACAAATAATTTAGAGTAATTTAAAAATCACCTTCATTCATGAAATGTCGGAGCGATTATTCTTCCGCAACGAAATCGCCCAACATTCATCGATTTTCCCTGCCTGTGGAAAAACGGCACTTTAAGCCCGCCCACCTCTGAAAGGCGCCAAAGTCACGCACACGGGGAGCGGCAGAACTGCAGAGCTGCTCAAGGTAAGTTTTGTAACATACCTACCTATTCATAATATAGTATGCGGCGACCCTAGTTATCACTAGGGGAGCCGCATTGACGGCACCCTCTGCTTACAGCCTGTTTTTTTTTTTCAATCTTTAGCTAATTTAAAGTCTGTTTTGGGGGGGAAATTTTCACTTTTCTATGCGGAGGAGGGGGCAGGGTGAGGGCGAAACAGTTTCCCAGTCTCTTCCTGGCGGGGGCGCGACTATTTCTCCGAGTCGAGTCATCGCCCCCCTCCTCGCGGCCTACCACCTCCTCCTCGTAGCGGCCTCTCCTGCCGGGGACCGGGAACCGGACCAGAGCTGCAACCGCTGAATTCACCGCGGAGTGGGCGCAGCCTACCTGGATCGCCGTTTCGAGCTCCAACATCGTGGAGCTGCGGTTTGGGAGAGCTTCCAAAGCGGGCGGCGCTGGCCGTCATCGCGGAATCCTGGGGCCCTTTGCCGAGGGCCACCAGTGATGCATCCCCGCCCTGCGAACTTTGGGAGCCGCGAACTCCGGTACGAGGTGGCCGACTCCGAAGTCCAGGCCGCTGAGGATGTCTCCCAGCCCCGACGTCGGACTTACATCACCCCGGCGGGCGGGCCTGAACATCGGGCCGCCCGTAGCGGCGTCTGCGGAGGGCTCGGGGAGGCCCACGCCACGGGTGAACATTGGGGAACATGAGAAGAAGATGACTCACTTTGGTGCCTACCATCACAGTGGGAAACTTTGATTCTGTTGTGTGGGGATGTTTTTATGTTGAACTCTATCGTGTGTTGTGTTCTTTATTTTTATTGTATGGCTGTATGGTAATCACATTTCTCTGTGCCATCTGGCACATGTGACAAATAAATGTATCTTGTATCTTGTATCTTGTAAAGCCTCTTAAACTCGCATTCTTTTTATTCAGCATGCGTACGAAAATATTAATGACATACTGTATCACACGTGTCATAAACATTGGCAATAATTTCCATGGCTTATTATACCCTCGAGGTTTACCTGAGATATAAATGAGACACTAAGCACGAAAGCAGGAGATTCGAAGCCTTTTCAACCAACTGGAAACATCACATTCAACGATTATGGGACTGCCCGTGAAATTACTGGTAGATCGCATCTACTATCCCATTCTTGTAATAATTGGAGTTCCTGGTAAGCAACTGCCGTAATATTTCTCTATGTAAACCTTAACCTGCTGGACACGCCGCCATAAATAACTTGAATTATAAATACGGTTCTTATACAACGAAAGAATCAATCACCGAATCTGACTATTTCTCGGGAACAGTCCTATTGATTTTAATGTTGCATCGCGTCCGCTTTGCCTTTGATTGAGCAATCCAGCTACATTTGCTGAATTGAATTGGTGCAGTGCTCCAAAATTGTGGTTTTGAACTGTATGTTGCATTCATATCCAAACAGCAGAGGTAAACGGGCTCTTTCCGCGACCAGAAAAGTATTCTTTCTAATTATTGGTGGACATCACCTTGTTCATTCCCAGTAAACTAATTCGAAACGAGATGCATTCGTTTAGTTTAGTCATTTTTAGTTTAGTTTATTATTGTGACAACAACATTGCACCGCAATGCAAGGAAAAGCTTTTGTTTCCGTCCTATCCAGTCAAGAACAATACTAAACATCAACCAATCAAGCCGCCCACAGTGTACAGATAAATAATGAGGTATTTAACAATTAGTGCAAATATATAACGTTGAATATATAACATAAACTCCGATGAAAGGAAGTTCAAATGTCTGCATTGAGGTGGTGGATATTGAACACCGCTGTCTGACCGATGAGACAATCGCCCTGTTGCCTGATAACAGCTGGAAATAAACTGTTACTGAATCTGAACGTATGCGTTTTCATGCTTCTCTATCTTCTGCTACATTGCAGAGAAAGAATGAGAGAGAGAGAGTGACCTGGAGAGACTGGTCGTTCAATCTGGTGGCTTCCTTGCTGAGGTTGTGTGAAGTGCAGATGTAGTCGATGCAAGTCTGGCTGGTTGTTGAGATGGCCTGGGCTACGTCCGCAACGCTCTGCAATTTCTTGTGATGTGAATTGAACTGTTCCCAAAGCAAGCTGTGTTGTATCCCGATACGTTGCTTTCCACGGCGCATGTGTAGTCGTTGTTGGGGGTTGTTGGAGGCCAAACTGACATTGCTCATCGTTCTACAGAGGCTGTGGCGTTGATGTGCTTTCCAAGGCATTGCTTCCATGCGGGAGGGCAAATCGCTGGTGACTTTTTTCATAGGTACTTGAAGCTTTTGACAGCCTATACGTCGGCTACATCAACGTGGACTGGGGTGTGTGGACCGGTTTTCTTCCCAAAATCATTCACGATCTACTTTGTCTTCCTGACATTGGGAGCGATGTTGTTGTCTTGACCCCAAATTACAAGATTCTCAATCTCCCATCTGTATTTCTCCTCGTCACTATTCGATAGCCGGCCAACAAGTGTAGTATCATATGCAAACATGTAGATTGATAAGGATTGGTATTTGGCTCCACAGCCATCAGTATATAACGAGCATAGAAGAAGGGTGAGAACGAATCCTGGTGGGGCACCAATATTGAAAATTATATTGGATGACGATTTGTCACGCAGTCTCACTAAATGTGCTCTGTTGGTCAGGAAGTTGAGGATTCATTTGTGGAGGGGAGTGGTGACTACAACTTGCACTAGTTTGGAGCTAAGCTTTGTTGGGGGTAATAGTATTGATAACAGAGCTATGGTCGAGGAGTTTGACGTAGGTGTCCTTCTACCCAGGTGTTTCTTCACATGAGTGCAGTCAGGGCGATGGTATCGGACGTGGACTTGGTGTGGTCGTTGGAGAACATTCAAAATGTGCATAAGTGCTCAAAGGCCAGAGCTAGAACGACAGTCAGTTCCCTAATGTGGTGTTGATACGCTGCGTCGCCACAACCGAAACTGCTGGATATAATTTACAAACTAATCTGTCTATGATATTTTAAGTTAAGGTATTTTAATTTCGTACACAAGCAAGTATGATTTCAGTGCCCCGGCGATTATTTCTCCATGTTTTTCCATCGTCCGCTTTTTACTTTGCTACCTGTGGAAGAAAATCTGCAGTGGTTTTTCCTTTCATTTTCAAGTGCCAGACGAAGCCACTTCCTTCGGCAACAGCACAATACATTATTCACTGACCTTCTGGACGAGCTTTAAACTATAAGACCGAAGAATGAGTTACTGAAATATGGTATGCTATTGTATCAGGTCGCTAAAGTCAACGAAGGTAGGGAATTACCCCAGATACAGCTAACCCATTACAAGTGTCATAAACGTGTATTTTGCTGTCCTCAAAAAGTGATGGACTTGTTTCCCTAATAAGTATGAAGACAGTGCCGACGGTAAATGGGGATATGTACTGGATGAGATTAATTTCGTCAAGCATTTTAATTACTCTGGAATAGAATGCGGGATAGAAGAATGCAACAAACTATTTTCGTTGTTAAAATTACAACTGTTATTCGATCACCACCAAACAAAAGATGTGATCAGATAATCAAATACATTTCTCCATGGCGAAATTTGAATTTTTTGCAAAAACGGCAACTGTTATCTGGTAATATCGGCGACGGCGGACCTCAATGTTGTGATAACAATGTAACCTTTCATTCACTCAGCACATGTATCACACTTATTTCTTGATTATACTTTCATGATTGTTCAAAGGCCCACATCATGATTTGTTGTGCAGCAATATTTTGTTTGTGTTACGAAAAGTCGCCTGGTAGTTGTTACTGTATTATAACAAAGTGAGAACAAACCGAGGATAGTTTAAGCATGGCGACTGGATTAAAATTAAACTGGTAATAACTATCAACGATAGTATAATATTTTCAGAAACCCGCAGCTTTAACGTCTCAAATTAATCTGCAGATACATCACAGCGTGACCTTTAATAAAAATACTTAATGCATACCGACCACTTTCCTTATCATTCTAACCATTCTCACAGTCGAATCACGCCAGCACACTTATTGTTTTCCCAGATAGGAAACGCAATGGTTTTCCAGAGGAAGTTTGAAAGATAAACAAAAATCCCTACTAGCGTCGGTTGCTGTAATACCCAAATTTTGTGCATAAATTTGAGGTAATTGACACGAGTTTGAATCCGTATCCTGACTATTATGCATTCCATGGATTTAATGAAACACTGTGGATAAATGAGCCATAGAAAGAATGCAACAGGTGGAAGAAAGACTATTTACCTTCGATTGTTCGCGACACAAGATACTTTTAATGCAATTCCCTTTATTCCTTGCAGCTAATATATTGACAATCTCCATCCTGTCGACCGGAAAGTGTGGGCTCTCCATATGCATCACCCGATACCTAGTATGGATGGCGGCAGCCAACCTAATGCATCTGATATTTGGTCCAATACTTTTTAGATTAATGATGCCTTTTTTCCAAGTTCAGTTCTACATTACACTCCGATCTGCCGCCTCAATGCGACCTTGATTTACTTTGCTATTGATTGTTCCGTTTGGTTGACTGTGGCCTTTACCTTTGATCGATGTGTTGCTATTTGTTGTCAGTCGTTCAAAACTAAGTACTGCACTGAAAAAAAATCATCAACGGTTATAACGATCGTTTGTTTATTATGCATTGTTGAAAATATGCCAGTCTTCTTCTTACTTGAAGCACGTGAAGTAATTGACAATGTACCCTGGTACTGCAGTGTAAGCTCAAGTTTCTATACTTTACCTATCTGGGCAGCATTCTTATGGTTAGACACCATCTTAGCACCATTTCTACCATTTGTGTTGATCTTCCTGTTCAACGCCTTAACAATAAGTCATATTATACGGGCGAGCAGAATCAGAAGCAAACTACGGGGAAATGAAGGTGAGAAGCACCGGATGGATCAAGAACTTGAGAACCGACGGAAATCGATCATTTTACTACTCGCGATATCTGGCCGTTTCCTTCTATTGTGGACGGTAAATTTTGCTTGCTTTGTTGCTCTACATTTCACCGATAATCAACTGATGAAATCTGATTACAGAGACCCGTTCGCCGTTGCAGAAGAAACTAGATTCCAGTTAAGAGTTTTAAGCACTTGAACAAACACGTTCATTTATGCTGCGTCCCAACGAAACTTCAGAGATGAAATGAAGAAAATGATTAAACGGCCTCTTGTTTTACTTTCCAAATTATTGAAGTAAAAGACACAGCTTGATAAACCAAGGGGACATATGTACATTCAACTGGAATTTTAATTTACGATGCACAACCTAAATTTGTAATGGGTAATATATTAGCGTTATTCCCGTTTACATCGCTGCCATACATATTCGCTGCCATACATAAGCATATCCAAATACCAGGCACTATTTCGCGATTTGTTTCACTTGAAATAAATATTTCAGAATATATTTGCTTATTTTAACACAAAGTATTTTTCACACCAATTTAAGATGTGTTATTCCGCTTGTGTGCGAGTGGGGAAGCGGGGGTTTGGGAAGTGGACGTGTTCGTCCAATTTTCAGTGGGAACACTGGTTCTTGAGTGAAAAGGGAAAGTACTGAGAATACTCGCATGTCATGCAATATCCGAGGAGACCGCATCAGAGAAAGCGTCTCGGGTGAATTAAATCTCATTGGAACATCTGCATATTTGCAGTTCCATAGTGGACTGAATGACCACTAAATGAGGAGCAGGGGGGACTCAAGGACGGACGTGGTACTGGTATCGGATGTTGAGGGTGCCTTAGACTTGTGCGCCAGGCTCATCTGATTGGAGATATAAGCAGGTGGAGATGAATATGGAAAAGGGTACGAGCAAAGGTAATTAATGGTGTATGGCGAGATGTAACCATAATATGCCCGCAGTTCGTTCAAATTGAAAGGGAACTCCTGACATATTTGGAAAGCCTGGCAAAACCTGTCGATACTGTAAAGGAACAGAGAATGGAATGGGAGATGGATAATTAAATAGCCTGGCTCGTCCCAATATGACTAAGTTACAGAGAAATGTTGAACAAGTTAGGTCTTTATTCTTCGGAGCGCAGAAGGTTAAGGGGGGACTTGATTGAGGTCTTTAAAATGATGAAAAGGATAGACAGTTGACGTGGATAAGCTTTTCCCTTTAAGGGTAGGAAATATTCAAACAAGAGGGCATGACATGAAAATTAAGGGACAGAAGTTTAGGGGTAACATGAGGGGGGACTTCTTTACTCAGAGAGTGGTGGCTGCGTGGAATGATCTTCCTGCAGAAGTGGTGGAGACAGGATCGATGTTCACATTTAAAAGTAAAGTGGATAGATATATTGACGGGAAGGGAATGGAGGGGTATGGACTGAGTGCAGGTAGATGGGACTAGGGGGAAATAAATGGTCGGCACGGACTGGAAGGGCCGAGAAGGCCTGTTTCCGTGCTGTAATTGTTATATGGTTATATGGTTATATGACTATGCGACATTCAGTAATTTGCGCAGAGTGGGTGAGCTGAGTAATGGGCGGAAGAGAGTTGCAGCCTCACCGAGCTCTTGACCCAAGTTTGACATTCACCACGGATAACATATGTTTGGAATTTGCACATCCTCATTGTGACTGCAGTTTGCACTGGATGCTCCGACTTCTTCACACATCACAAATACTTTCTAGATATGTTACAAAACTTACCTATAGCGGCGCTGCACTTCTGCCGCTCCCCGTGTGCGCGACTTTAGCGCCTTTCAGAGGGGGGCGGGCTTAAAGTGCCGTTTTACGACAGACCTGGATAATCGATGAATGTCGGGCGATTTCGTTGCGGAAGCAAAATCGCTCCGACATTTCACCAATGAAGGTATTTTTAAATTACTCTTAATTATTTATTAACTATAGTAATTTAAAATTCACCTTCAAAAGCCGTGAGAACTGACAACCGGAAGGATTTTCCGTAGGGGAGAAAAAAAGGTAAATAGTTTATTTTTATATTAAAAGTTTGTTTTTCGGGAGGCTTTAATAATATTTTTATGTTGCGAAATGGGGTCTCAAAAAATTAATGAACAAACAATATTTTTCCTCCCGACTTCACCGCTAACCGCAACGTTCCAATCCACCGCATTCCACTAAAACCCACTCGCTAGTTGATTTAAATGGCCATTAATTTACAGGCATTAAACACTAAATTCCTTCCATTTGGCCCAGAAATTCATGAAAATGAAATTTAAAAATTATGTTATATTGTGGATTATTGTGTGAATGTTATTTGGACACTTAGGCACTTTTAAAAAAGTTTATCCTTTCTTAAGAAATTGATAGATGTTTAGATCTACTCATTGAATTTTGTAATTAGCTACAATTAGATAACTAACTAATTATATGCTTTAATTTCAGGTAATCCAAGTAAGATTGTTTAATATTTGTTTCAGAATGCTTCAATCTATAATAACTGAAAATGTCATTGAGTTCTCTTAATTTTTAAGAAAGTTATGGACTTTTAACTTTTCCAGATCACAGCTTTTGAGTTAAGTCAATTGAAAGGCAATGGGAAGCAAGATGCTCATTTCCGAGTATGAAAATGGCCATAACTTTCTTAATACTGAAGATATGAAAGTAAATTAGGTGTCAAATTAAACTTCTTTTTATGCTTTATCTGATGGGATAAATTGCAGACGATTTTTAAAATCTCAAAATTTTGTAATATTGCTATACTTTCAAGTTGGTAAGTTAATTGGCATCTGTAAGTTGCCTCTTGTTTGTAGCACCTGAATAGACAAAATGGGACAACACAGACCAAGTTTGCCAGGGTGATCGATAGTTGATGTGGAAGCGGTGGGAGTCGGCATACGGCAAAAAAATATTATGCAAATGATTGTCATCAGATCAAATGTGACAGAGCATAATTAATTGGGTGAATAGATAGAAAGCTGATAATGTCGTTCAAGATTACTGTGGAAATCGGGAGAGACGGGGGATAAAAAAACGGGAAGATCAATTGTCGTGTACGTTGAAAATCATCCGGGAAGGTGGTGCTGCATCTGAATTCGTTTAATACGGGCTAACAACTAATCCAATACATCCACACATGCAGGCACAAGAAACTGCAGATATTGTAGACACAAATTTCTGGTGTAACTTGCGGCGCGGTACAGCACCTTTGGAAAACATGGTTCCTTAACTCTTCTGGTCAGGGATTCTTCACACTGATTGTGCTTGTTCCTGTGTCGAAGGATGGAAGAGAGATGAGAGTGGGTCAAAGTCTGGCATGGTAGGTGGATAGGTGAAGCGGGTTGATCGGCGGATGGTTTCACGTGGATAGAGGGAAGGGAGACACGAGTGCGAAAGCAGTTGGGACGAATTGCAGGGGGGGTAGAGGGTGGGGGTCGAAGGGGGGAGTAGTAGTTTCGGTTAATTATATTGAAATATTGAAGGGTTCAGTGCTCATACCGTTAATTTGTAAAATATTCAAGCGGAATATGAGATGGTGTTCCAACACTTACGTGTGGCATTACCCTGACAATGAAGGATGCAATCGAGTTTTAATGTTTAGTAACCGGAATACGGTGTACCACCTCCCCGACCGAGAGCAAGTATTCGGTGAGATGGTGGCCTCATCAACGCTTGGTCTTGCCGAAGTAAAGAGTCCACATCGCGCGCACCAAAACCAGCAGATGGCATCAGTGGAGGTGCATGCGAACCTCTCTCTCACGTAGAAGGACTACTGGTGGCATTGGACGGATGAAAGGCATGAGGTATAATGACACGTGTTAGATCTCCTGTGCTGCAGGGAATTGGACCTGGGGGGAGGGTGGTTTGGCTGCAACTGGACAAGGGAGAGCGGTATTTATGGTAGTGGGGATGGGAAGATATGTGGGGTAGATATGGAGAATAATGTGGTGGATAAGGATGCAGGTGGGTGAAATTTAAGTCCTGGGCAACCATCTTGTAGTTGCGTGCGGAGGCAAGGGGAGCGAGAGCAGAACTGCAAGATGCAGAGGAGATGTGCGTGAGGATGTACCCACCATAGCAGCGGGGGGAATACGTTTACTCAAGAAAGATGACTTCTATCATAAGCACAACTTTTCCTTTCTCCTTGCTGCAAACATTATGTTACAGATTTCTGAACGTATGCTAACATTTCTTACAATGACCCTTCCCCTGGAAATATATTCAATTTTGAACAATCATTTCGATTTGTAATACCTTTATACGAAATAACAATTATCGTCTGCAGGAAACGCATGTGGCATTTCTCTTAACATTTCTTCTTGCATTGCCCCAGGGTAATAATCATATTTTTGTATAATAATACAAGCGAATGGTGTGTGTTATTGAAATAGATAAAATGTGTACAGTTTTAGTTTTAGTTTTAGAGAAACAGCGCGGAAACAGGCCCTTCGGCCCGCCAGGTCCGTACCGACTAGAGATCCCCGTACATGACCACTATCCTACACCGACAAGGGACACATTTTTTTAAACATTTACCAAACCAATTATCCTACAGACCTGTGCGTCTTTGCAGTGTGGGACAAAACGCGAAGAAATCTGAGAAAACCCACGCAGGTCACGCAGAGAACGTACAAACACCATACGAACAGCGCCCGTAGTCGGGATCGAACCCGGGTCCGCTATGCTGCATTCGCTGTAAGGCAGCAAATCTACCGCTGACCACCCGTGACCGCCGAAACCTTTCATCCAGCCTTTAAATCGGGATTTATTCAGGTCGATGTTTGTAAACTTTTGTCAGATAAAATAACTACCGCCATAAGCATATGCAACGGACCTTTGCAGTTATTGTAATGAAAAGATAGATCATTGTACATTAGTGCGAACAGAATTTCTTAATGAATAAGATGTTCACGGATAATAAAACAGAGGATAGCATGTACCGCAATGCGTCATTTGAATACACTTTCCTTTCTACTGTTCGGTTTGTAATATTTCTACTGTTCCTGTAATATTTCGACAACCAGACACCTTCCTGTCAACAGTAGAATCAGCAGAGGCAGTAACGTAAAACTCGCAGTGAAAGAAAATATAGCCCACAACAATAGACACTGGGCCCACGCCATCTTCCGCCCGCGATGCCCCCCACTCCCGCCGGGCCCACGCCTTTCTCCCCCCACCCCCCCCCCCCCGCCACGGACCCTCGCCTATCCCTCCCCCCCACCCGCCGCAGACCCTCACCCCTCCCGCGCCGCTAACCCTCGCCTCTCCTCCCCGGCCGCCTCAGGCCGTCCAACGCTGCGTGAGAGGGAGAAAGGAGAAAGAGTGGGAGGGGAATGTGGGGGAGGGAGAGGGGGGAAGGAGGGGATGGGAGAGAGAGATTGCGGAGGGAGAGAGAGGTGGATGGGAAAGGGAAATGTGGATTATCTTGAGTGAGATTTCAAAATAAAGGTAGGTTTTAGAGCTGTTATACATTCTCCTCCATATGAATAATATTAAAGAATATAAAATAATATCAAACATTTGGAACTGCTTTCTTTTCCTTGATGACAATACTAAAAAATATGGATTCCATAGTTTGTGACAGAAATATACATTTGAATTGGATCATTCTATACAGATGTAACATTACCATTTCAAGATCGGTGGGGGGGGGGGGGCAAATATACGTCAAGCCGATAGCCCAATCGTTAGATAGTTAAAATATAGCCTAATCGATAAAGAGCTAAGAAGAGGAATCAGACCTGACAAGAAAATGTACTCTGAGAAGTTGAGGTGCTACTTCTCAGCCAGTGACTCTTCATCAGTTTTTAAGGGCATGCAATAAATTACCAGCAATAAGAGGGCAGCCCCCCGCTCTTTGGACAATCGTCAGCTGACCAACGACCTGAATAAGTTTTACTGCATGTTTGAAAATCAGAAACGTAACCCTGGTATCGCCTCCCCAACAAAACGCAGCCAGACCCCAGTCTGTAAAGAATGGACCCTGCACCCTCTCCTTCCCATTCACCACTTCACACCTACTCAAGGCAAGAATCCAGTATGAAAAGACTGGAACCTTTCCCACCCCAACCAACTCTCCACACCCACTCACAGCCTGACTTAAGTCTGCAAAGTCTGTGCTCTTCTACAACCACCCCGCTCCAATCATCACTTCACACCCAATTACCCACACCATTCTTGCTGAGCAACATCACTTAATCAACAATAAAAATAGAAGAGGTGGAGAGGCTTTTCAGAAGACAGAAAAGCCGGAAATCTCACAGACATTTTAACCAGTCCCTGCAAACATGTAATGTCCTTGCCTGCCTCAACGTCTCCACTATTGTCCCTGTACCCGATAAGGCAAGGATAACTTCTCTTAATGACTACAGGTCTGTCGCACTGACCTCTGTAGTCATGAAGACCCTTGAAAGGCTTGTGCTGGCCAAGCTGAAAAATATCACAATCCCCCTGCTGGACTCTCTGCAGTTTGCATATCGGACCAATAGATCTGTGGATGACGCAGTCAATCTTGGCCTGCACTTCATCCTCCAGCACCTGGAACGCCATGGGACCTATGCGATGATTGTATTTGTTGATGTTAGTTGTGCATTGTGCCAGAGCTACTACGCCCCATACTTTCCGTGTTGACTGTGCCTGAACCCCTCTGTCGGTGGATCACCAACTTCCTGACAGACAGGAAGCAGGATGGGACACTGGGAAAACACATATTGGACCCGCAAACGCTCAGCATAGGAGCACCGCAAGGCTGCGTACTCTCCCCTCTCCTCTTCTCTCTCTAGACCAATGACTACACCTCCACAGACACATCTGCCAAGCTTCTCAAGTTTGTGGACGACACAACCCCGATTGGACTGATCCAGGATGGGGAGGAATCTGCCTACAGGCAGGAAGTGTCACAGCTGGCGGCCTGGTGCCATCGCAACGACCTGGAGCACAATGCTCTTAAGACAGTGGAATTGATTGTAGACTTTAGGAGAGTTCCTCCTCCCCTCAACCCGCTCTCCATCAACAACACCACAGCCACATCTGTGGAGTCTTTTAAGTTCCTGGGAACATCATCTCTTCCGACCTTGAGTGGGGGGATATCTTTGGCTCCACAGCCAAAAAGGCACAACAGAGGATGTACTTCCTACGGCAGCTGAGGAAGCACAATCTGCCACATTGAGTCAGGCAGCATTTCTGGAGAACATGAATAGAGTCACAGAATGACACAGTGTGGAAACAGGCCCTTTGGCCCAACTTGCCACAACGGCTCACAATGCCCCAGCTACACTAATTCCATTTGCCTGCGTGTGGTCCATATCCCTCCAGACCTGTCCTATCCAAGTACCTGCCCAACTGCTTCATAAACAATGGGATAGTCCCAACCTCAACTACCTCCTCTCGCAGCTCGTTCCACACACCCACCACCTTTTGCGTGAAAAAGTTACACTTCGGATCCCTATTAAATCTATTCCGCTTCACATTGAACCTATGTTATCTGGTCCTCGATTCCCCTACTCTGGGCAAACGACTGTGCATCTACCCGAACTATTCCTCTAATGATTTTGTACACCTCCATAAGATTTCCCCTTATCCTCCTGCGCCCCACGGAATAGAGACACAACCTACTCAAACTCTCCCCATAGCTCACACTCTCTAGTCCTGGCAACATCCTTGTAAACCTTCTCTGTACTCCTTCCAGTTTGACATCTTCCCTATAACATGGCGCCCAGAACTGAACACAATATTCTAAATGCGGTCTCATGAACGTCTGATAAAACTGCAACATGACCTCCAACCTCTTTACTCAATGTTCTGACTGATGAAGGCCAAAGTGCCAAAATACTTTTTGACCACCTGATGTGACTGCGACTCAACTTTCAAGGAACCATGCAACCACCAACCATGCCTCTACCCACCTGGCTAATTGATCCCGATCCTGCTGCAATCTTTCACAACCACATCCACTATCTGCAAAACCACTCACTTCTGTATCGTTAGCAAACATGTTAATCTTGCCATGTTCTGTGATATACGTGTCCAAATGTCTCCTAAGCGTTAGGATCGTCCCAGGCTTAACTACCTCCTCTGGCAGCTCGTTCCATACACACACCACCCTTTGTGTGAAAAAGCTGCCTCTCAGATTCCTGTAAATTTCTGAAGTATTGGTCATAACTTTGCTACAAAAATGCTCTAAAATATGCATCAGGATGCATCAGAGAGCATCTAACACCCCTGAGCTTCCGGGGCCCTTAAACGGGCCCGGGACCCTGGCTGTCATCGAGGGACTTCTTGCTTCACTCTCGTGATGTGCGCAGTGCGCACATTATTTCACTTTTTTTTTTGTAATCCTGTCATGCCACCCCCCATTTTGTAAAGCTTCGTACGGGCCCGTCTATACAACCTATTATTTGCTTCATGCCAGTATAGGAGTCGCAGGTTGTTAAACTATACAATTGCCACCTTCATTCTAGTAGTAATGGTGAGATCATTCATATGGTAAGGGGTCACTTTAGGTTTTATAAGTGGGGGAGGGGGGCAGGGTAAGTGGGAAACTGTTCCCCAGTCGCTTCATGGCGGGGATGCAACTGTTTCTCCAAATCGCGTCCTCGCGCACCTCCTCGTGGCCTACCATCTGTATTGGAGCGGCCTTTCCTGCCGGGGACCGGGCACCGGACCATAACTGCAACAGCGGCGGCGCAGCGCTGAATTCACTGCAGAGCGGGCGATACCTACCTGGATCGTGGTCGGAGCTCCGGAGCGTTGGGCCACTGCTCCATCATCATGAAACTGTGGGTCGAGGAGCTCCCAACGCGGAGGGCGATGACCGATCGCGGAGTCCTGGGGCCCTTTGGCGAGGGCCGCAAGCGCGAGTCTCCGCCAGGTGCGGCCTGGGGACGTCGGGAGCCGTTGACTCTGGTAGGAAGCGGCCGTTTTGGACGTCCAAGCCGCTGAGGTTTGCCTCCTGTCCCGAGGTCGGACTTACATCATCCCGGCGCGAGGACCTGAGCGGCGAGCTGCCCGTAGCGGCGACTGCGGAGGGCTCCGGAGGGCTCCGGAGGACTCCGGACGCCCTGACCACGAGTGAACATTGAGGAACAGACTGACTTTGGTGCCTTCCCTCACAGTGGAATTTTTTGATTCTGCTGTGTGGGGAAGTTTTATGTTTAAATCTATCGTGTGTTGTGTTCTTTATTTTAGTGTATGGCTGTATGGTGATTTATATCTGTCGCATGTGGCACACGTGACAAATAAATGTATCTTGTATCTTGTACCTTGATTCAAGTTTATTTACCTACTTTGGATGATATCATGTTATGGAGTGCACTTAGAAGTCATTGAATGAATAAGGATTATACTGGTCAAAAGAGGAGATTGTTTAGCCAGAACGCGGTTCATATTTGAAAGTCCTTGCCACAGTTAGCTGTAGCGATCAGAACATATGGTACTTTATAAACCGATAACCTACACACATGCCCTTGATCGGTAAGGATGTCCAAAGTTACCGAGCGAATGAAGGAGAATGGGGTTGAGAAAGAAAGAAAACTCGCCACGATCGACTGGCAGAGCCGACGGGTCGAATAACTTCATTGTGCTCCAAGTCTGAAAGTCATATGTTCCAAGGAGCGTTAAACCTGAAGCAAAGTCTCATCAGGTTTTGTCAGCACGTAATTGTGCGTGGCAATATTGCGGCATTTAATAATATGGATGAAGGTAGTGAGAATGCCGAAATGAATTGTATTGAGGCATTTGTCAAGTTCTCACAATGTAGAGCAGGACAGTAGACTGCTTCACCGGGAGATCAATGCAATTTTCTCATTTTTGTGATAAGGCCCCGGGATGATGATGGAAGATTTATCATCTCATTAGAAAATGTGCGGCCACCGTTGGACTTTAGATCGGTGATGGATTTTTGTTTATTTTCATAAAATTGCTAATGTTGCGAATGTTGGATATATGATTAGTGAGTTTGAGGATGACAGGAACAACGTGGATGTTGTGGACCGCGAGGGAAATAAGCTGAGTCTGCAGCTGAATATCGAACAGATAGAAAACTTTTTTTTGTCTTAATATTGTTATTTATTAGAGGTAAATATATCAGTGTACATCCCGTATATATTGTTACAATCATGATGCCCCTTAATTTTAAGGCTTTTAATGGAAACGAATAGAAACACAGAGAGTGCAGAAAGTGAAAAGAGTTATGTAAGTGTAAAAGAGGGTCAAAGGGAAGAAACAAAAACAAATATGCCTTGGTCAAAGTGTTAGAGAAAGGAAAAGCCGGTTACTATATTATAAACATCACGCAAAAGGAATTTACCAACTGGATAGTTTGTCATCCCCCTTTGCTACGGCCCGACGACTGTACCTTTTTGAGGTATTCTTTCACCCCATCCTTGTAACGAATCTATAAATTCAGACCACGTCTGATAGAAACGATCTGTTTGTCACGCCAGGCGGAGTCTCATATCTTCCAGGTGTAGTGTTTCAACCATAGATGAAATCCACATATTTACTGTTCCTATGGGAGCATGTTTCCAGAATTTTAAGATGAGCATTTTTCCTATTATTAAGCCGTATTCAAATAGATTATTTTGAAACACATTTAATTCAGGGCTACCTTCCGTTATTCCGAAAATAATCCAATCTGTCTTTGGTGTCAGTTTTACTTGAAATAGATTTGTGAAGATTTCAAAGATTTCAATCCCAAATTTTTGAATTTTTATACAAAAGACAAATGCGTGTGGTATAGTAGCATCTTGAGACTGGCATTTATCACAAATAGGTAAGACCTTGGGAAAACGTTTTTGAATAGTATAATCTGTGTAAGAAGTTAAATTGTATTAAAGTGTGTCTTACATTAATTGAACATTTATGCACATTTAGAATGATATTATATATATATATATGAGATTACATTTGCTGATTCAGCCTATGTATTAATTGCTTCATCCAGTAAATCTGATGGCATATTGTGAAATTCTTGAGCATATTTTTTTGAGATAATCAGATATTTGGAAATATTTTAAATGCTGATTGTTACCCATATTGTATTTTACCAGGTGTAATTGATTAAATGGTAATAATGTTCCCGTTTCATACAAATCTCCCAAGGTTTTCATTCCTGCTTTTTCCCATTGTATAAATGCTTTAAATATAATTGAGGGTTTCAAAGACGGATTTTTAGCGATAAGGGACAGGAGAGATACATTTCTTAAATTTAAGTTATATTTTATGTGTTTCCAAATTCTGATTGTACTATGTATAATTGGATTTTGGTGTAATGTTGTTGTATTATTCAACGTCATTGCTGAAAGAAGGATCGCTCCAATTTTACATGGGGAGCAGTCTTTTTTCTCCATGATAACCCACTCCGGTTGCTGGGGAGTGTTATCCAGCAGTTGAATCATATTTCTAATATTTACAGACCAATAGTAATACATAAAATTAGGGAGTGCGAACCCCCCTACTGCTTTGGATTTATTCACGTGTGATCTTTGGATTCTATGGGACTTATAATCCCAAATAAAATGTGTAATATCTCAATCCAATTAAAAAACAACTTTTGGGGTAGGTATATTGGGATTGATTGGGACAGGTATAGAATTTGTGGTAGAAAAATCATGTTTTTGCCGTTTTTTCGGCCTATTAAGGACTTCGGAAGCTTTTTCCAAAATTAAATTAAATTATGTAGTTTCTTAAGTACATGGTTATAGTTTGCATTCGACATGTCTTGATATCTTCTAGTGATTTCAATACCCGCGTATTTAATTTTTTCCATAGCTATTTTAAAAGGAAACTGTAAGGGTTGTGTAGAATCTTTCGGTTTTATTGACATGATTTCACTTTTATTCCAATTTATTCCATAATCTAAAAATGATCCGAAATCCTCGATTAAGTTTAAAATATTGGGTATAGTGATATGAAGTTTTCTGATGTACAAAACTCCATTATCAGCGTATAGTGATATTTTATTGTTTGAATGTTTTGTATTATAGCCATGGATAATCGGATGAGTTCTAAATCTTCCCGCTAATGGTTCAATGATAAGGACAAATAACAATGGTGGTAATAAACATCCTTGTCTATTACCCCATGACAGTTGAAATTTCGTAGACAAAATATTATTAGTTAATATTCTAGCCGTTGGCTTATAATATAAAAATTTAATCCATAGAATGAAATTCTGTCCCAGTTGAATTTTTTGCAATACCTTAACAATATAATCCCATTTAACCTGATTGAATGCTTTCTCTGCGTCCAGCGAAATAATTGCTAGGTTTTGATCTTCAATTTGGTGTGAATGCATTATGTTGAGCAGATGTCTCAAATTATTAAATGTTAGTCTCTTAGGGATAAACCCCGTTTGATCCGGGTGTATTAATTTACTGACATCTTCTAGCTAATATTTTCGCTAATATTTTTTGATCGGTGTTTAACAACGCAATAGCGCTATATGATCCAGGTTCTTCCACATCTTTCTCTTTCTTAAGTATTAATGCAATCGTAGATTCTGCTAGTGTATCAGGCAGTATTTGTTCTTTAAAGGCACAGGTATACATTTTCTGTGGTGTATATATGTCATAAAACTTTTATAGAATTCATTATTAAATCCGTCAGGACGTGGTGTTGTTCTATTTTTTAATGAGATTATTGTTTCTTCTATTTCCTTATTTGAGATTTGTGCTCCAAATTCCTCTTCTTCCTGAAACTCTAGATTGGGAAGATTACAATTATCCAAGAACTCAGTAACTTTGTTGGTGTCCGTTGTCGTTTTGGATATATACAAATTCGTATTAAATTGCGCAAAACTTTTATTAATATCATTCGGTAATGTTAATAATTCCCCTCTATCTGATTTAATCTTTGAAATGGTATATTCCTTTTCTCGTATTTTTAACTGACGTGCCAGAAGTCTATGAGGCTTATACCCAAATTCAAAATGTTCCTGTCATGTAATTTGGAGTAATCTTATACATTTCTCTAATGGTAATTTATTTAATTTAAATTTTAGTATTAATATTTTATTATGTTTATGCATAGTTGGGTATTTAGCATTATCTTAGTCTTTAGTTAGAAGTCTTTGTAATTCTAAATGCCTTTGTTCCTTCTTATTTTTTTTTGAATAGCTTGGCATGAGATTATAACGCCTCGAATAAATGCTTTGAAAGACTACCATAATAATGTAGGTGATGTGTCTGGCGTGTCATTTATTTCGAATAAAAGACCAATTTGCTGTTTTAGATATATACTCCCTTGCCGGTCTTTTAAAATTTGAGGGTTGTACCTTCAAAATGGTGTATTCTTAGACATTCCTTCCATAAAAAAAAAGTTAGTGGGCAATGATCTGAAAACTTGACGGAACATTGCACGTGAATTTTATCCTGAGATGTGAGAAGTGAGGAATTTTGCGAAAGCAAGTACTTGTGGGTAAATAAGGCAAATGCATTTCCACAAGGGATGCCGAGAAATGGGAAAACCGGGACGAACTGATACACTTATATGGAAGTATAAGAGGCACGTGAATTGAAAGGCAAAAATAAGAGGAATTGTGTTTAAGGTTGGATGATATCGTGTTTAAAAGCTTACATTAGCTCAGTGGGAAGGAACATCATTTAAATGTTCAGTTACCCTTGGCGTCCGTCAGGTCACACAACATTTAATAAACAATTCCGTATGTCTTTAATTCCGCCCGGATTATAACACACCATATTATACTGGCTTGAACGATTTTCAGACTTCAAACTGCGTTGGCGTCATAAATGGGATCAGTAAAAATGAAACAAATATACTATTTCATTGACCGTACATTATATTTCAAATATACCACTTTGGTTTATTATTGGTTCATGGTAACGAAATAGGGGTAAAAATCCAAAGAAATTGTGGAAAGGGGTACCACGACAAATCCTCTTACATGTTACAGATATATATGTGTGCCTCTCAAATTATCACACATTTACATTTTTGGACAAGGTTCGTTTTGTGTCCAACGTTTGAATATATTAGCAATGGCAAGAAACGGACGTACAATTACATTTTTCAGTTCCTCTCTGAAGTGTCTCTGAGAAACTGCATAAATGAAAGTGTTCGTGCAAGTACTCAAACCCCTCAGCATCAAGCCACTTCTTGAAGCAATCATGAAAGAGCCTTTGTAATCTGTTTCAAAAAATAGATCATGTGTAAACTGTACACAGATGAAGCACACAAGGTTTACCATCCATAAGAAAATAAAGTTGCCAGATATTGCAACGAGTAATATGATCGATTTCTTTCTGTTCTCAGTCTCTTGATCAGTCTGACACGCCTCTGTATTACTTCCTTGGAGCTTGCTCCTGACTCTGTTGGCCATGATAATATGCTTTATGGTCAAGGTATTGAGAAGAAGAATCAACACAAATGGCGCAAATGGGGTTAAGAACATTTCAAACCATAAATACGCGACCCAGTTGGGTGATGTGATGAAACTTGATTTTATATAACAGTACCACGGTACACCATTAATTACTTCACCTGGTTCAAATATAAAGTAGACTGGAATATTTTCGAAAATACTTAATATAAACACAGCTGTTATTACTTTCAATGCAGTCTTCATGGTACAATATTTTGAACGCAACGACTGGCAACATATAGCAACAAATCGATCGAATGTAAAAGTGACAGTCAGCCAGACGGAACAATCGAGCGACATATAAATCAGTGCAACATTAAGACGGCAAATGGGTGTGTAATTGAGGAATGAATGCGGAAAATATGCCTGTTTAATCTCATAGAGAATTATACTGAAAACTAGTAGTATTAGATCAGCTACCGCCATTGATTTCAGATACTGGATGACACATCTTGTGAGCCCGCACTTTCCAGACGACAGGACAAGGATTGCAACCAAATTTGCTGCAACCAAAAGAAGAAAGATGAATTACGAACGAGAAATAACCCGCGAAATATATATTCATTTGCTTCAATTTGTCATGCGTGTACGAGTTTTTATTGCCTTTAAGACTTTGAAATAACAAACTACATTACACAGGTTTAGGATTGGACCCGTAAACCTGTGTACTGTTTTACGGTTTTGATCAGCCATGATCATATCGAATGGCGGTGCCGGCTTGAAGAACCCAATGGCCTACTGCTGCACCTAATTTCTGTGTTTCTATGACCCCTTTGAATTCTCAGACTTCTCATAACGTGAACACACTGATGCGCTTTGTTGTTATCGCATCTCTACGTAGGGACCAGCTATTGGTCTGGTCATATTAATGCCACATAACACGAAATATTGATCACATCTACAGATGAGATGGGGCGGTGTTTGTCCTCTCCGCTTCCTTTGGTTCACACCGATCTGTGTCGCCGAGATGTTAACGGCTAGATGGTGTCCCCACTCTATGATACTATGTACCGGATTTCCTTCATCTATTTCGTCTCATCATTCCTGTCGAAGTGCCCTTCGGCAGTGGCATCATCGGCATACATAGAGACCGAGTTACAGTTGTACATGGTCAAACACACATGGGTGTATTTGGAGTAGAGCATGATCTGAGCACACAGCTCCCAGCAGTAGCAGTATTGTGGGCTGGCATTGTGGAGATGGTAAAACCAATTCCACGTGATAGGAGCCTTTGCTTTGCTTGACATGAAATGAAAGAAATGGAAGGGCAATCACTTGCTTTAATTACTACCGCCACGTCGAACAGGACGATATTCAAATAATTTTGTCACGCTATCTTTTGTTATCTGCCGTCACAGCATTAAATTGATTGCGGATACAATTTGTGTTCATAATCACTATTCGCAGTAACAATTCTAAACACACGTGTGCTTCCGATACAGAGGCGAACGACAGAAAGGCCGGCATCAGT
This sequence comes from Raja brachyura, assembly GCA_963514005.1. Next base: position 40,490 of record CAUPSL010001035.1, read on the forward strand.
CCGCCAGCTCCCCTCGGTGGTGTCTTGACGCTTTTACATTCAACTGTCCACACATGGTGGACAGTTGCTCCAGAGCGAACAGAAACCGGGCACCACAACTCAACGGCAGAGGCACAACCTGTCGATAAGTTAACAGCTCCAACCGTCATGATCATGCGATCGAGTGCGCATCCCCGGAATAACCCTGTTGTTAAAGAAGGAACTGCAGATGCTGGAGAATCGAGGGTTACACAAAAAGCTGGAGAAACTCAGCGGGTGCAGCAGCATCTAAGGAGCGAAGGAGATAGGCGACGTTTCGAGTCTGAAGAAGGGTCTCGACCCGAAACGTCGCCTATCTCCTTCGCTCCTTAGATGCTGCTGCACCCGCTGAGTTTCTCCAGCTTTTTGTGTAACCCCCGGAATAACCCTGCTGGCCATCTGACAATACGTGTCGAAGGGCTCTAGGAAGAGGTTGAATTCCGGTTTGATAATCTCGAACACTTGCAAATACGTAACCATTTAAAGAAGCAATACCATGCAATGTCTCGTGCTGCGACTGCTGTAGGTCTCATGGGTTAATGCGAACATACGACATCTCAGCTCAATAATGTAGAGGTACCGCATCAAATACACTTGTGTGTGATCAGCGACATCATGAGTAAAGAGAGAGCGTGCTCTTGGAAGTGGTTAGGCGTAGTCTCCACCCAAAGTACTAAACATGGAGAATGCCCCAATGTCCGCTGCACAACCCTTCGCAGTTTGCAGATGATTCCTGAACACTGCAATGACCTCTCGGCGATAAGAACAAAAATGGTAGCGATTAAATCTGCAAAACAGTCTAAACGCAACAGGTGCCCAAAACGTCACCCATTCCTTCTCTCCAAATATGCTGCCTGTCCCGCTGAGTTACTCAAGCATTTTATGTCTAAATGGAACAAGCGTTCTAATATCTTCTGAATGTCTGCTGAATGTAAAAGTAAAATCTTCCTGAAATGCAACGACGAATTTTCTTTTTCCTGCTGTCAAATCTAGATCAAATTAGGGCCATTAGACAGTTTCACTTTGTGCAACTTGTATTGAAATGTAGAATGCTTTAAATAAACCATGTTGCTTAGCCTCATTAAACCATGACCTAATTTAGATGAACATTCACGATGGAAATAAAAAGACGTCTGTGTTATGGAAACTCACCGACAGTATCCCTCGACTTGCATGTTTTATTTCGCAGTAAGTTATCAGGCAGATGGAGGCACCTGCGATCATAGCATGCGCACGGACTCGCTTACATGACTGACATTCTTCAGCGAGTTACAGAATACAGAGAACGGCATCCATCAAACCGTTGTTTTCTTATTTCGACCGGAAAGTCTGAAGTTAAAATCAGTTATGATCAATAATGCAATAAGGCAAGCCGCCGTACGTTTACCTGTTATTCGTATAATGAAGCTATGCAAAGTCAACAGCATGGAATGAAAATAGAAAGAGCTTGAAACATAGCGTTTATATGCAGATCCCTCTTTGGAATCGTTGAATCGGCCATTGTTCAGGTGGACTGTGTATGAGGAGGAGAAGGGGGGCTTGTTGTGTCCAGTGGACTTGACTAATATTAAATATAAAGAATATTATATTACTTATAAAACGTGTATATATAATTTTACCGTCAGAAAAATTCAATCATTTGTTCACATGATGTTTAGACCCAGTACATAAGTGGGATCAGCACGATACTATTTATTGACAGTATTTTGTTTGCAATAATAATTTCATAGAAATCTGTAATATTTTCAGATATGTTTGTTCAATATCGTCTGTCAAGCATTTCAGCGTATATCAGTAAAAACATTCTCTGGCTCACCTACCTGGGACTCCAATGATTGCAAGAATAGGATAGTAAATACTCTCGGTCATCAGCAGTGCAGGCTTGTTCATATTTAGGTGGAAGATGCCTCTCTAGTCAGTTCAATAGGCTCACGGACCTCCCGTTTTCAAATTTAGCTCGTACTTATACTTTACAGAAACCTCAAGGGTGGAATCAACACGCTATGAGATTGGTATTAGCCAATCACGATCACGTTAATTAGGTTGTTTGTTTCATGCACTTCATCACGGTTCAAGTGGTGGTCTGTAGAGACATGTTTCTGCACTTGAAATCGTCAATACATCAAACATTGGTTTTCATCTTAAATATTGTTGTAGGCGCTTTAATGCGGTTTCTTTTGAGTTTTCTTCATTAGCTGCACCAATAAATTGCAATGTGCACCCTCTCTTATGTTTTACAAGTATCACGTGCAAATAAAATCTGAGGAGATATCTATGATTATGCGAACAATCAAATTCACCGAGACTAGGAGTGAGTCTGAAGATGTGACAGAACTATTGCACAAAACATAACAAAAAAGTGGCTGTTTAGGCAACAGACAATAGGTGCATGAGTAGGCCATTGGAGCCTTCGAGTCAGCAACGCATTTAATGTGTTCATGGCTGTCATCCACAATAAGTACCCCGTTCATGCCTTCGCCCCACATCCCCTAACTCCGCATTCTTTAAGAGCCCTATCTACCTCTCTGTTGAAAGTATCCATAGAACCGGCTTCCACCGCCGCTTAAGGCAAAAGGTTCCACAGACTCACAACACTCTTTGTGAAATAAGTGTTTCCTTAGCTCCGTTCTCAACTGCTTACCCCTTATTCTTAAACAGTCCCCCCCTGTTTCCTGTCTCTAGCATGTCCAAACCATTAATAATCGTATATGTTTCAATAAGATCCCCTCTCACCCTTCTAAGTTCCAGAGTATGCAAGCCCAGCCGTTCCATTCTCTGACCATATGAGAGTCCCACCACCCCGGGAATTAATCCTGTGAACCACTCCCCCAATAGCAAGTCTCCTGAAATTTGGAGACTAAAACTGCACACAATACTCAGGTGTGTTCTCACTAGGGGCCTGTATAAATGCGGAAGGCTCCTATTCTCGACTCCTCTTGTATGAAGGCGAACATGTCATTCGCTTCATTCACTACCAGCTGCACCAGCGTGCTTACTTTCATTGACTGATGAACAAGGATCCCCGGATCCCGTTGTACTTCCACTTTTCAAAATTTGACACCATTTAGAGAATAATCTGCCTTCCTGTTTTGCTACCAAAGAAGGATAATTTATTTATCCACGTTAAACTGCATCTGCCATGCCATCTTCCCACTCAACCAACCTGTCCAAGTCACCCTGCATTCTCATAGCATTCTCCTCACAGTTCCCACTGCCACACAGCTTTGTGTCGTGTGCAAATTTGCTAATGTTACCTGTAATCCTTTCATCTGAATTAATAATATCTGTCATTATACTAAAAGTCTCATGTTGACCATTTCCTCTCTAAGTTGTTAATTGATTTTAGAAAAAAACGGTACCCTATATCGCTATGATTTTTTGCCACCCTACTCACAGTTCTCCTCCGCTGCAGCAGCCAAAGGATTTTTCCGATCGCTGAAAAAATATGAATGGTTAAAAAATCGTGAGATTAGCTGATTGGTCCTCTCACCATGGTGAATGCAACGCCCCTTCGGGGGGGGGGGGGCGGGGGCGAATTTAGCCCCGGATGCCAGACGTGAGTCACTCACACTGGAAGATTGTGAGGGAGAGTCCACAACTCTCTAAATCGAGTCTATCGTGAGGGAGAGTCCACAACTCTGTGATTTTAAGCTGTGAGTCAACTGAACTGAGAGTGTGCAATGTATTGGCAATAAATAATCTGTTGGCCCAAAGTGAAAATGCAATGAGTTGTTTGGCATGCCCTGTGCTTGAAACTGCAATGGAAATGGAAATGAAGTGAAAATGCAATGCGTAGTTTAGCCAGCCCTGTGCTTGAAACTTCAATGAAAATTGAAACGAAGTGAAAATGCAATGAGTTGTCTGACCTGCCCTGTGCTTTTGCTTTTGCTAAGATTGACCTGAAATGAAAACAAATTGATTGTATTGTTAGCGGGCCTCGCCTTCCCTGTGCGTTTGCGTTTGTTTGCCTTTGCTTTGCATGACATGAAATGAAAGCCAATAGATTGTATATTGTTGGCTGTCCCCGCCTGCACTGTGATTTTCCTTTTTTTTTGCCTTTGCTTTGCTTGACCTGAAATTAAAGCAAATAGATTGTATTGTTGGCTGCGCCGCCTGCCCTGTGCTTTTGCTTTTGCTTTGCCTCTGCTTTGCATGACCTGAAATGAAAACAACGGGATTGTATTGATGGTTGGCCCCGCCTGCCCCGTGCTTTTACTTTTGCTTAACTTTACTTTGCTTGACCTGAAATGAAAGCAAAAAGTTGTATTGTTGGCTGGCCCCGCCTGCCCCGTGCTTTTGCTTTTGCTTTTGGTTGCCTTTACTTTGCGTGGCATGAAATTGAAGTTAATGCATTTTGTTGATAGCTGGCTACGCCTGCCATGTGCTTTTGGTTTTGCTTTGCCTTTGCTTTGCTTGACCTGAAATTACAGCAAATGGATTGTATTGTTGGCTGCCCCGCCTGCCCTGTGCGTTTGCTTTTGCTTTGCCTTTGCTTTGCTTGCCCTGAAATGAAAGCAAATTGATTGCATTGTTTGCTGGCCCCGCCTGCCCTGTGCATTTAATATGCTTTGCCTTTCTTTTGCTTGACCTTAAAGTAAAGCAAATGGATTGTGTTGTTGGCCCCGCCTGCTCTTTACTTGACTTGGCTTGGCCTGACTTGGATTGTCTTGGATTGACGTGGATTGACTTGGATTGACATTGATTGACTTGGCTTGAAATGGATTGCCTTGCATTGACTTGGATTGAATTGGATTGGCTTGACTTGACTTGACTTGACTTGACTTCATTTGACTTGACTTGGATGGGCATTGATTGTCTAGGTTTGACTGGGATTAACTTGACTTGGATTGACTTGCATTGACGTTGATTTACGTGGATTGACTTGACTTGACTTGAAATGGATTGACTTGACTAGATTTGAAATGGATTGACGACTTTACTTGACTTGACCTGAAATGGATTGAGTTGACTTGACTTGAAATGGATTGATATGACTTGACTGGACTGGATTTGAAATGGATTGACTGTACTTGAAATGGATTGACTCGAAATGGATTGATATGACTTGAAAGGAATTGACTTGATTTGACTTGAAATGGATTGACTTCACTTGACTTGAAATGGATTGACTTGACTTGACTTGAAATGGATTGACTTGACTTGACTTGAAATGGATTGACTTGACTTGACTTGAAATGGATTGACTTGACTTGACTTGAAATGGATTGACTTGACTTGACTTGAAATGGATTGACTTCACTTAACTTGAAATGGATTGACTTCACTTGACTTGAAATGGATTGACTTGACTTGACTTGAAATGGATTGACTTTGTTGGCAAATGGATCGTATTATTGGCCCCGCCTGCGCTGTGCTTGGTTTGGCTTAGCTTTAGTTGACTTGACTTGACTTGCCTTGGCTTGGATTGCCTTGAATTGACTTGGAGTGACAAGAAGTGGATTGACTGGAAATGGATTGACTTGGCTTGACCTGACTTGAAATGAATTGACGACATGGATTAAGTTGACTTGACTTGAAAAGGATTGACTTGACTTGACTTGACATGGATTGTTGGCACTGCACTCATTGTGCTTGACTTGACTTCACTTGATTTGACTTGACTTGACTTGTTGGCCCTGCACTCCGCTTGATCCAAAGGTCTCGATCCTCCGGAAGTCCCGCTCGATGGAGATGCCGTGCTCTGCCGCGTGAGTAGATTCAAGAGATTTTACGGTCGTATAACTGTTGTGTGTGTTTGAGTGAGTGTGTGTGTGAATCAGTGGAGGGAGAGATGGAGGGTGGCTGAGTGTGCCTGTGAATGTGTGATGGATATTGTGTGTGTGTGTGAGTGTGAGATGGAGGGTGTATGTGTGTGGCTGTGTGTGTATGTGTGAATGTGTGTGTGATTGAGGGTGGCTGTGTGTATGTGATGGATTGTGTGTGTGTGATGGAGGGTGTGTGTGTGATGGAGGGTGTGTGTGTGAGCCCGCCTGCCGTGAGTCAACTGCCAGCCCAACAGCTGTCAGTCAACTGCGAGCCCACCAGCCGCGAGTGAGTGAGTCACATGCCAGCCTACCTTTGACCAACCTAAAACCACTCATTTCGGTCCACAAGGCCCCTATTAGGCGAGAAACCAGTCCCTTTTGCCGAAAATGACAGTATTAACCCAGGAGGATCATTTTGGCCCAAAAGGCATATGCCAGGCCGGGACAATTCCAGAAAAAGTGCCATTAACAGAGATTTCATTCTGATGTTTTTAATGTCCACTCGGCACACTATGCCTGTACTAGCCTACAAGGAGTTCGGCTCATCGGTAAGTATTCCCCCTGTAAGTATTAAACCTCACGCCAGTATTTGTCTCCCTCTCATCATTGGCTCCCAGTGAGATGCACTCCTGGTTAGACTTTCCGTCTTCATTGCTGTGATCTGACGAAAAATGTCTAGTTGATTCTCTACCCTCTCCCCCTCTCTCTCACAGAGTCTCTCATCTGTTTTGACCATAATTTCTGGCGGGTTCTGAGCTGCCAGCCCACCAGCCCTGAGCTGCCAGCCTACCATCTCTGCGTGAATGAGCTGCCAGCCAGGCGGGCCTGAGTGACTGAACTACCAGGCCTGAGTGACTGAACTGCCGGACCTAAGTGACTGAGTGACTGAACTGCCAGCCCATGAATCCATTCCGCCCACAATGTCCATACTAGTCCTCTGGGAACCAGTCTTTTCGGCCCACAACACTTATGCTAGCGCTCCAAAAAGACCCCCCTTCCCCGAATGGCCACCAATATTGGGATTGGTGGAGCGGTGGAATATTGCGTTGGGGACCAGCCCCCGCCCACCCGTGTGAACCTGGGACCCAAAGCATCCCACTCAGTCTAGTATATTGTAAATAGCTGCGTTCCCAGCACAGACCCTTGCGATACCACCCTCGTCACTGTCTGCCATTCTTAAAGGGACCCGTTAATCCTTGCTCTTTGTTGTCTGTCTGCCAACCAATTTTCTATCCCTGTCACCACTCTACCCCAATACCATGTGCCCCAATTTTGTCCACTGATCTCCTATGAGGGACCTTATCAAATGCATTCTGAAAGTCCACGTACACTACATCCACTGACTTTCTCTTGTCCATTTTTCCAAAAATTCCATTACAATTATTCAAGTATGATTTCCCCTTCATATATCCGTGCTGACTCTGATCGATCCTGCTACTGCTATCCAAGTGGGCCGTTATTTCATCTTTTGCAATTGACTCCATTATCTTCCACACCACCGATGTCTGGCTAACAGTTCTATAATTTCCAGTTTTCTCTTTCCCGCTTTAAAAAAAAAGTGGGATAACATTAGCTACAGTCTAATCCACATGAACGGATCCTGATTCTATAGAACATTGGAATATTATCACCAATGCATCTACAATTTCCAGCGCCACCTGCTTGAGTACCATGGGATGAAGACCATAACGCCCTGGTGATTTAACAGTCTTCAGTCCCATCTGTCTGTCCAATACCATTTCCTGCCTGATGTGCATTTCTTCAGTTCTTCTGTCACCCTAGATCCCATGGCCACTAGTACACCAGGGAGATTCTTTGTGTCCTCGTTAGTAAAGATGGTTCCAAAGTACCTGTTCCCCTCGTCTGCCATTTCCTTGTTCCCCATTTCTCACCAACAGAGCTACCTCACCCGCTCTGTGCATAGGCCAGTCTTCGATCAGACGTCTACCCTTGAATGTTCAGTTCAATTTATAATTACAATTTATAAATACTCTAATGTTCCGTTTATAATTACTGTGATCCAATGCACTCGCACACATGTGAATTGTTAATTTTGTACCATCGTAAACAAATCGGCATTGTTTTAGTATTTCTGCATCGGATTGAATTATGGTTTTTCAAGTGATACCTTGTGGGATAGCGAACCGAATGATGACCTTTGCAATTTCATGTAATTCTCATTCCCCTGCTCTCTTGTCCCACATCTGCCTGTCTACCTAGTTCCTAACTCAGCACTATTGATGCAGATTGATTCATGCACTCCTAGCTCTTTCGCCTTTCAGACACGAGGGAAGAGGCTGTTGCATTCTCATTATGCTACGAAGCTCGCAATCTCCTTGTGAGATCCGGCTGAACACGGTGTATTTATATACAAACCTGTAAATGTAGTTGGAGCAAGAACTGGTCACACAGCAGTAAGTTTACAGGGAGAGAGTAAGGGGTGGACGACGCGGTTTTTCTGTGCGCTGAGGTTGAAAATTATCACAGATGATGAGTTGTCGCTTACCCTTTCTGATTTTGTGTACGAGTCAGGGAGTCAGCTTTTATGATACGGACCAAAAGCGAATGTTATGATGTTGCTTCCCAGTAAATGCTGCCGGCATAGCCCTTCAGTTTGTTCAGCGGGATTAGACGAAACAAACTTCCGCCCGATATTCATACAAGAATTGATTCATAAATGTTCAGTTTGTTATCAGTAGACTGCGGAGAGGGGTAACGCTTGGGTTTTCCAGGCGGCTGATTTTGTCATTGAACTTTTCAGGATTATGGTAAAGACATATAAACATAGAAAATAGGCGAAGAAGGAGGCCATTCGGACGTTCGAGACAACACCGCCATTCATTGCGATAATGGCTGATCATCCACAATCAGTTGCCTGCCTTCTCCTCATACCCCTTGATTCCGGCCCCACGAGATCTATCCTCTTCTCTGTTAAATTCACCCGGTGAGTTGGCCTCCACTGCCTTCCGTTGCGGACAATTTCACAACTTTCTGGATGTAAAAATGTGTTCAGATCTCAGTTTAAAATGGCCTCACCTTTATGCATAGACTGTGCCCCCTGGTTCTGGGCTTCCCAACATTGGGAACATTTTTCCTGCATCTAGCCCGTCCAGTCCTTTTATAACGTTATATGTTTCTACAAGACCTCCCTCACCTTCTAAATTCCAGTCAATACGAGCCCAGTCTTTCCAATCTTTCCTCTTATGACAGTCCCGCCACCTCAAGGAATGACCTTGTGAACCTACGCTGCACTCCATCAATAGGAAGGGTGTCCTTCCTCAAATTCGGAGAACAAATCTGCACACAATACTCCAGATGTGGTATCCGTAGGGCCCTATAAAACTGCAGAAGGACCTATACTGAAATCCTCTCGTTATGACGGCCAACATGCCATTAGCGGTGTTCACAGCCTGCGGTACCTGCATGTTTACTCTCCATGACTGGTGTACAAGTAAACCCAGGCCTCGATTTCCTTCCCTTTTTCCTAATCTGACACCATTGATATAATAATATGCCTCCTTGTCCTTGCCTCCAAAGTGGATAACCTCACATTTATCTCCATGATACTGCATCTGCCACTAATCTGCCAACTCACGCAACCTGTCCAAGTCCACCTACACTACATCCTTGCATTCTCTTCGCAGTTCACACTGCTACCCAGCTTTGTGTCATCTGCAAATTTGCTCGTGTTACTTTTAATTCAATAATCCAAATCCTGGTGCGGCCCAAGCAACGAGCCTTGCGGCACTCCTCTCGCACTGTCTACCATTCTGTCAGGGACCCGTTTATTCCAGCTCTTTGTTTCCTGCCTGCCAACCAATTCTCTATCCATGGCTTACCCTCAATATCACGTGCTCCAATTTTGCCCACTAATCTCATGTGTATGACCTTATCAAAGGTTTTCTGAAAGTCCAGATACACTACATCCACTGGCTGTCCTTCATCCATTTTACTTGTCACATCTTCAAAAAAGTCCAGAAGATTAGTCAAGCAGAATTTCCCCTTCATATCCCCATGTTGACTTGGACAAATCCTATTACTACGATCATAGCGCATCGTTATTACTTCTTTAATAATGTACTGATTTAATAATGTAATGTTTAATAATAAGGCATCCCCCTACCACCGATGTCAGGCTAACTGGTCTATAATTCCCCGTTTTTTCTCTCGCTCCTTTCTTGAAAGGGTGTCATATTATTAGCCACCCTCCCATCCACAGAAACAGTTCCTGAATCAAAGGAAAATGGGAAAATGATCACCAATGTGTCAACGATCTATGGAGCCACCTACTTGAGTACCCTGTGATGCCCAGACCAGCAGGCTCTGGGCATTTCATAGTTTTCAGTCTCACCCGTCTGCGAAATATTATTTCTAGTCTAATGCGAATTTATTCATGTTCCTCTTCCTAGATCATCTGTCATCTAATACATCTGGGAGATTGTTTCTGTCTTATTTATTGAAGACTGAACCAAAGTCCCTGTGCAATTCTTCTGTCATATCCTTGCTCCCCATAATAATGTCACCTGTTCCTATCTTCAAAGGACCCACATGTGTCTGTACTAATCTTTTTCGCTTAATATCCCTAAAAACGCGTTTGTACTATCCTTCTTTACATACTTGCCAAGCCAAACCTCGTAATTCATCTTTTCACCCCGTATTGCCCTTTTAGTTACCTTCTGATATCCTTTGAAAGTTTCCAAATCCTCTGGCTTCCCGCCACTCTTTGCTATATTATACATCTTTTCTTTTCGTTTTCTACCGCTCCTAACTTCCCTTGCCTGCCACGGTTGCCTCTTGCTCCCCTTAGAATCTTTGTTCCTCTTTGGAATTAAATGATCCTGCGTCTTCTGGACTATGCCCAGAAATACCTGCCATAGCTGGTCCACCGTCATTCATGCTAGGATCCTTTTCATGCCGACATTGGTCAGCTCCACTCACATGCCTTCATAATCTGATTCAACCCTTTCCCTCTCAAATTGCAGATACAAATTATTATATTATGGTCACTACCTGCGAGTGATTCCTTTGCCTTGAGTTCCCTTATTAAATATGGTTCGTTAGCCAACACTAAATCCAGACCTGCCTTCACTCAGATAGGCTTCAATACAAGCTGCTCTGAGAATCCATCTCGGAGACACTCTACAAACTACCTTTCTTGGGGTCCAGACTCAACCTGATACTCTAAACTGAAGTGAAACTGAACAGTCTACCTGCATATTGAAATCTCCAATAAACAAAATGGCACTACCTTTGTTACATGCCATTTTAAACTCCTGCTGCAACTTGCAGGCTACTGTCTGGGGGCCTATATCCAGGCTACTGTGTGGGGGCCTGTAGATAACTCCCATTAGTGTCTTCTTACCTTTACATTTCCTCATTTCTAGTCCCTATGTCACCCCTCGCAAGGGTCTACATTTCATCCCTCACCAAAAGAGCTATCCAACCTCCTCTGCCCACCTGATTGTTCTTCTAAAGGACGTATAACACTGAATATTCAGTTTACAACCCTAATCCCTCTGCAGCCATGTATCTGCAATCCCCACAATGTCATATCTACCAATCTCTAACTGAGTCTCAAATTCATCCACTTTATTTCTTATACATATTGATATATAATGCTTTTAAACCAGGAAACTGTTAATCAATCTGCAGTCTTATAGGAATTGAATAGTCAAGCTTCTCGTCTGTATTTCGGGTGACATTACTGATGAGCAATATCGTGATACACGCTTCCCTTGAAACATCTATGAGGTTATCATGCTTCGTCAGCTAATGATATTCCTCGGCACTCATGGCCTTAATGTCGGTTCATTAATTTGTAACATTGGTGCCCTGCATTGTTGTCAAAAAATGACCACGCAATATCACGTGGTCATGATGACTGTGAAAGATACTGAAATAAAAATCCTGGCAAATAATTATCTTTCCACCTTTATATGGAACGTACTTATTTTGATTTCTGAAGGGCAGCCTAACTGCAATTCCCAGCAACGGCACAGTAATATTTAATGTTTATTGTTATCTGAATTACTTGTTTTCCTTGCAACAATTGTCACTGCCGATAGTATTCCGCACGCACAATACGATTAATTCGAAAGTAACAGTGCAGTAGGCAGATTATGGTTTACTGTCTATTTTGTTGTTCAAGAACGAGGACAAATATTTCAGAAAAACACAGATACAGGAGATTGAGATAGAGATTGGAGATTGGCGGATCGAGATCCTTTATCCGGACAGATTGGGCGAGTGTAGATCAAGTGAAATCAGTATAAGCATAGAGACATAGAAAATATATGCAGAATTAGGCCATTGAGCACTTTGAGCCAACACCGCCATTCAATACGATTATGGATGATCATCCAGAATCAGTACCCCGTTCCTGCTTTCCCCCCATTATCCCTTGATTCAGTTAGCCCTTAAGAGCTATATCGAAAGTGGTGAGACGGGATATGAGACGAGTTCCGAAATTCCGCTTTATCTATTTCTTAAAACCATTCAAATATTTTCAAAAATGTAGTTGTTCCCACAGAGAATGTTGTTGTGTTTCCAGTTATATAATTATATTTAAGTGATTACGGATATCTGAACAATTTTAGGTCAACCAGCATCTGGGGATGGAATTGATGTTTCCGGTAGAGACTTTTCTTCAGAGAGGTTGAAGATTGATCCCGACACGAAATGTCTATATATCTGCGTCCTTTAGCATTTTTCTAATTATCCATTACTTTCCCGGTCAAATTACTTTTACTTTTTTTGGTTTTTGTTTTTGTTTATTTTATTAGAAGTAAATACAGTACAAAACAATACAGTGGCACCTAACTTTAGGTGCCAACTATGTCATAACATAATACATTCTATGTACAACCTCTAGTTTTATGCTTTTGAAAAGGAAATATGAAAACGACAAGAAATGGAGAGAAAAAAAAGAGGAAAAATAGCTAGTAGAAAATAGAAAAACGTGAAGTGTGTATATAAGGAAAGACAAAGTAGAAAGTAGAAATAGGAGAAAAAGTCCCCTAAAAAAGAAAAAAATCAAATCTTTGTTCGGAGATGTAATTCTATCCACGACCTGACATGAAATCAGTAATCTTTACGGTACTGCTGCATCACATGGCTCCAAAAAGTCGATGAAAGGGGACCAACTCCTTAAGAATCGGTCATTTTTATCTATTTGGCGGGGTCTCATTTCTTCAAGGTGAGCTATGTCCGACATATTACTAATCCACATTTTAGTTGGAAAAGCTGTATTTTTCCAAAATTTAAGTATCAATTTCTTTCCAATTATTAACCCATAATTAAAGAATATTTTTTGGTCTTTGATAAACTCGACATATTCTACTATTATTCCAAATATAATCCATTCCGTATTTGGTTCTATTCTTGACTTGAAGAGCTTTGTAAATATATCAAATATATCGCTCCAAAATGTATTCAACTTGACACATCCTACAAATGAATGTGTTATATTCGCATTTTGAAAAAAACATTTATCGCATCCAGGAGAAACATTTGAGTAGAATTTATTCAACCTCGTTTTTGAATAATATAGTCTGTGTAATAATCTAAATTGAGTTAGGTTATGTCTTGCATTAATGGAACAAATATGTGTGTTCATCAGATACTTCTCCCATCTATCTTTCGGAATCTTTATCATTAGTTTATGTTCCCAATCTTCTCTGTGCCTCTGTTGAGGGTAGTTCTCTATATATAATATACTATTATAAAAATATGATTTTTTTGTGAATCCGCCTTAATATTCATTGCTTCTTCTAAAGCGTCTAAAAATATAGTTTGAAATCTATTTATATATTTCTTCATTAAGTCACATATCTATATATATTTAAAATATTGATTATCATTCAGTTTAAATTTTGATTTTAATTGTTGAAATGATAACAATATACCCAATTCATACATATCTCCTACTTTCCTAATTCCCAGTCTATCCCAATGTTTATATGTTTTGTCCATAAGAGTTGGTTTAAATGCAGGATTATTCAATATTGGGGTTAGTACTGATAGATTATTTAATGTTAAGGATAATTTTATTTGTTTCCAAATTCTTATTGTATTGTGAATAATTGGGCTCTTCTTATATATTATTCTATTCAATTTTATTGGTGAGAACAAGATCGTTCATATATCGTACGGGAAACACTCCTCTTTCTCCATTCTTATCCACTCGGACTGGTGAGTGAAATTATCCAACCAGTACATTATGTAATTTATATACACTGCCCATTAGTAATACGTAAAGTTAGGTAATTATAAACCCCCAACTTATTTAGGTTAACACAGATGCTTTCGTTGAATTCTGTGTGCTCTGTCATCCCATATAAAATAAGTGATATTAAAATCTAGTTTTTTGAAAAAATATTTTGGAATATATCCAAGCGAATATGTTTCGCTTGAAACAAATATCTTAATTGTGGTAGGAAAGTCATTTTTATTGCGTTAATCCTCCCTATCAATGAGAGCGATAGCGCTTTGCAAAATTCAATCATAACATTCAGTTTATTGATTAGTGGCATCAAATTGGCACTAAATAATGATTTGTGTCTTCTCGTAATTTGAGTAGCCAAATACTTCAATTTTTCTGTTACAATTTTGAAAGGAAATTTTAATGCGTGTCTCGCATCCTGTGGTTTCAAAGACATAATTTCGCTTTTATTCCAATTGATTCTATATCCTGAAAATGAACCAAATTCCTCGATTAGTGTTATTAAGGTGGGGATACTCGTTTGTGTATTAGTAATATATATAAGAATATCGTCAGCATATAATGAAATGGTATTCTTTGAGTCCTTAGTGTTATATCCGTAAATATTCAGGTGATTTCTAATACTTTCATCCAGCGGTTCTATCATAAGGGCAAATAGCAATGGTGATAAGGCACATCCCTGCCTATTATCCCTTGATAAATAACATTTTGGAGATAACATCTTATTAGTTAATATTCTTCCCGTAGGTTTATCATAAAGTAATCTAACCCATCTAATAAAATTCTCTCCCGTATTAAATTTTTGGAGTACCTTACATAAATACTGCCATTGTACCTGATTAAATGACTTCTCCGCATCCAACGTAACGACTGAAATATCTTCAATGGCCTCTTTGTGAGAGTACATTATATTGAAAAGCCTTGTAAAGTTAGTAAATGATTGTCGTTTGGGTATAAATCCCGTTTGATCCGGGTTTACAAGTTTGTTAATATAATTATTCAGTCTTCTGGCTAGAATCTTTGCTAAAATTTTCTGATCCGTGTCTTGAAGTGATATGGTTCCGTAAGAACCCGGTTCCTCTAAGTCTTTATGTTTTTTTGGTATAAGCGTTACTTTTGATTCAGCTAAAATGTTTGGTAGTTTATTTTCGGTGTAAGCCTGCATGTATAAGTTGAATACCCTTGGTACATTTGACTCCTGAAATTGTTTATAAAATTCATTGCTTAAACCATCTGGTCCTGGGGTCTTCCCATTTTTCAATGACTTTGTTGTTTGTTTTATTTCTTCACTAGTAATCCGTGCTCCTAATTCCTCTTGTTCTAAACTATCCAATTTAGGAATGTCGCAATTATCTAAAAATATGTAATTTTACTATCATCTGTATTTATTTGGTTGTGTATTAATCATGACAAAATTGGGGAAATCTTTTATTAATATCCTTTAGTAGTGTTCGAAGCTCATCCTTATCAGATTTTATTTTAGTGATAGTATTTTCCATTTCTTGTTGTTTCCGTTGGTTCGCTAATAATTTATGTGGCTTATGCACAAATTCGAAGTGTGCCTGTTTTGTAATTTGGAATAGTCGATAATATTCTATTGAGTTTATATTTCAATAATGTTATCTTGTTATGTTTATCTATGGTTGGGTCACTGGCGTAGTCCAGTTCTTGTAATTTTATTGCCTGTTCAATCCTCTGAAGTTCTCTTTTATTTTCTTTATTTTGAAAACGTTGATAAGAGATTATAGCACCGCGGATGTATGCCTTAAAGGTTTCCCATAATAGCGATACAGGAATACCCGGCGTCTCATTTATATCGAAACAAAAATTTGTTTGTTCTTCTGTATACTCATAACCCTGCGGGTTATTTAATATTTGTGCGTTGAATCTCCAAAAAGGTTTTATATTCGGCATCCCGTCGATTTTAAGTATGTGGGTATCTTATAGAAAAATATAAAATTATGAAAGGACTGGACAAGCTAAATGCAGAACCAGGGACCACAGTCTTAGAATAAGGGGGAGGTCATTTACGACTGAGGTGAGAAAAATCTTTTTCACGCAGAGAGTTGTGAATTTATGGAATTCCCTGCCACAGAGGGCAGTGGAAGCCAAGTCGCTGGACGGATTTAAGAGAGTGTTAGATAGAGCTTTAGGGGCTAGTGGAGTCAAGGGATATGGGGAGAACGCAGGCACTGGTTATTGAAAGGGGGCGATCAGCCATGATCACAATGAATGGCAGTGCTGGCTCGAAGGGCCGAATGGCCTCCTCCTGCACCTATTTTCTATGTTCCTATGTTTCTATGACTCGGCAACCTCCTCCAGCAGCTCAATCCATGCACCCACCACCCATTGTGTGAATAAAGTTACCCGTCAGGTAAATCTTCCCACCCTCACTTGGAACCTATGCATCTTGTCTTTCGTTTCCCTTCTCTTGGCAAGAGACTCTGTGCGTCTACCCGACCTATGCCTCTCATGACTTTTACATCTCTTCTAAGATCACCCCTCATGGAAAAGCAGCCAACGTAATCAACTACTTGTCCCATCCCAGTCAGTCATTCCTTCTTCTCACTGTTCTTGTGTACCGAAGAGCTTGTTCTAGAGCCTGTTCTATTTCGGTATAGCTATCAACAACACCGAAAGACCCATTGTATCTCCCACTCCCAACATTCAGCGTTATTCTTCTCCATTCAAGTCATTTCTCATTTCATTTATCCCTCCTATATACAGCTTCCTAGTAAGTCCTTTACCGCCCTCTTCCGAACGACGTCAACACCAATTCATTCACTCTCATATAGCGAACCTGTAGCCCTTGGAATTAATTCTTCAGTCCAAAGAAGTGACCCGACCCCGAAGCGTGGTTTGTCCATTTCCCTCCACAAATGTTGCCTGGCCCGCTGAGTTCCTCCAGCACTTTGATTTTTTCCCCCTCGACTACTTCAACTGATTTCTTGTATCTACCATTTTCAATATTCACTTTCATTTATCTCACGTCAGGGAATTTCCGATTTCATTTCGACCTTCTAGTTCCACCTGCCCCTAAACTCGCCTTTACGCCGCTGTTGAAGTCCGCATCAACACCGCTTGTGCCGCGTTGTGACTCGGTGGGAGTTTAGATCCCGGGGGACATCGGAGCTCAAGTACCGCCGCCCGCGGCTGCTGCTGAACCCGCGGGAAGGGAGATTGTTTCAATCTTTATGTTTTCACAAAAATAATTTCTATTCCGTTGACGGACGCGGTTAACGCGTTAAAATGAACGGATCGACAGACAGCTCTGATTTCAGTTGCTGTTTATTTCACTAATTCCACATTGCCCCTGGTTGTATTTCCCCGTTCACTCACTGGGCTTTCCGACGTGGAATTTGGGGATTAAAAGGGAGCCGTTCAGCGCCGACCTGTTGTCCACCGAGTTTCTGCCCCACAGCCCCTGAGGCCCGCTCCTGATGCCACTCCGCCAAGCCAACCCTTTCACACACCCGGAGCGGAACCGGAGCAGATTCTCAGCCAGCTTCCACCATAATACTCGAAGTAAGGATAAAGTTTCTCCGTGAATCTATTCCCAGTGAAGGTGTGGAGATAGGACTTAGTGACTGCGTCGTAAAATGAAACTGTCCCGGACTCGTAACTGCGATAAACTCCCACCCTCCCGAGGATGGGACGGGCGGGGAGAGGGGATGGAGGGGAGGGGAGTGCATCAAACACGTCATCCCGTCGCCCGATGATCCAGACTCCAGTCTCCGGGGTCAGTGTTACCCGTCTCTTCCTCTCCACAGACACTGTGGCGAATCCCAGACTCCAGACCTGACTCCCCGCCACCTCCACCTCCCAATAATGTCTCCCCGATGTGAATCCCTCCGATCCCAGCACACAAACACACACAGTGCAAGTATGTAAACCTCTTCCCGGCGTCAGGGAGACTCCTCCAGGTCCCGGTCTCTCTCACCATCTTCCGATCCTCAGATATCTCGAGCCACGGATGCGCTGTTTCCACATCCAGGGTGACGGAGTTTAGGGGAGAACCTGAGAATCGCAGAGTCCTCGACTGCATCTAAGGACCCTTCTTCAGACTCAAGGGTCTCGACCCGAAACGTCGCCTATCTCCTTCACTCCTTAGATGCTGCTGCACCCGCTGAGTTTCTCCAGCTTTTTGTGTAACCCCCGAGGTGTATAATAATATGTTTCTAATGTGGGCAAATGGGATTAGAGTGGCTGGGAATAAAGGTGGATATGGACGCGATGGGTCGAAGGGCCTGAATCTGTAATGTACAACCATGGATCTGGTTCCAAGAGCACTGAATAACTGATTCTCCACAGCCACCGGTGCAGGGAATTCCGAAGTTTGCCCAGTCTCTGCGTGCAGTGATGTCTCCTTGTCTCTGTCCTAAATGGTTCAGCCCACATTCTGAGAGAGTTTCCACTGGCTCTAGACCCCTCAGCAGGGGAACCATCCTCCCTGCATCCAGCCCACAGAGCAGTGTAGGAACTTTGTATTTCATAGAAACATAGAAACATAGAAAATAGGTGCAGGAGTAGACATTCGGCCCTTCTAGCATGCACCGCCACTCAATATGATCATGGCTGGTCATTCAACTCAGTATCCTGTACCTGCCTTTTCTCCATACCACCTGATCCCTTTAACCACAAGGGTCACATCTAACTCCCTCTTAAATATAGCAAATTAACTGGTCTCAAGTACATTGTGTGGCAGATAATTCCAGAGACTCACCACTCTCTGTTTGAAAAATGTGTTCTTCATCTCGGTCCTAAAGGAATTCCCCCTTATCCTTGGACTGTGACCCCTTGTTCTGGACCTCCCCAACATCGGGAGCAATCTTCCGGCGTCTAGCCTATCCAACCCCTGAAGATTTCCCAGCGATCTCCTCAAATACAATTGTACTCTGGAGCACACACGCAGAGTCTACTCAATATGACCCGCACAATAGATATCGTTACGAAACCAAGTATTGTCAATCGTTGCTACATTCACTCTGTGCAAAGTTTATCTTTGTATAAGTAGAAAAAAAACATAATTCAGTAAGAAAATAGATGCGGAAAGGCTCCACCTCTCAGGCCTATCCTCCGTTCAATGTGATAATGGCTGAACGAAGTTGGCTCCAGTTCCTCTTCAGTTCCTCCTCACCATCAGTTTAATAATCTTTGCAATATCCAACTATTTTCGCTTCATCTACACCCAAAAATCTGGCCTGTAACCATCAATTACATCACACAATTCCAGATATTTACTGCTTTGTTGGAGAAACAACTTCAACCGTCTCAGTGGTACGTGGGCCGGATGTTTCGATCTGATCAAATCCAGGAATAATTACACAATGGGGCATAACAGTGGCCTGAACGCAGGAGACAGAGGGTTGGTGGAGGAATGCTTTTCAGACTGGAGGTTCTCGCAAAAGGTTTGCCATAGAGCTCGACTCTATCTTCATTGTTGGTCGTTATTTATACGAACGCTTTGTATGAGTATGTGGGTGGCATGTTAGTAGGTTTGTGGAGGACACTAAAATTGGTCTCGTCATGGTCAGTGAAGAAGGTAACCTGGGAAGAAATGTGATCTTAATTAGCATATGTAATGGGCTGAAGCATGGAAGACGGAATTGTCTAAAGACTAAAGATTGAGGGCATCAGTGAGATGGTAAAGTTGGAAAAGGCATTGAAGGTTAATGTTTTCAGACAGTGGACGGTAGAGAGATAGAACGAGATGCCAGGGGTGCATGTGGGTACAATTACTGCGAAATGTTTGCATTTGTGGTACTTAAAGGTGTAATCAATAAGAAGAATGGAAACTGAACAAGTTTCACCTTGCTGAATGGCACAAGTTTCTCTCCACAGCAAATTCAACACAAAGTGGTGATGCATCTTTTCAATCGGCAAGGCACCATCTGTCGCAGACAATGTACGAACTTCATCACTAACCCTGCAAATATTTAACAGCTTGTTAAAATGTGAGCTTCAACATTTTCGGAACTGTTCTACAAAACACGCAGCCTTTCAATCAAGAGCTGGCCTACCTCTTTCTCCGACCAACTGCCTCCTGAAAGAAATAAGACACACATATGAATAACCGTGGCAGAATATCTACATCCCCACAGCAGAAATGGCAAGCAGATTGCCACAAGATTCGTATTAACCAACTCGTATTGCGGCAGCCACACAGACATATAAAGGATATTTCCGTCGGGACAAAGAACCACGGGGGTAAACACAAGGAACGTACATGAAAATTATGCCATCATTGAGAGGGTGCAAGTTACGGGAAGGAAGGAGGCGATGGTGGGGTGTTATCAGGAGAAGATGTCAGGGAATATCGGGATGGGGTGATTTAAGATTATTTGTGGATGTAAATGGTTGGGGGGACAAATATTATTGCTACTTTTAGCGGGGTGGGAGATTGCAACCTTCACGTGGTCCGCCCTGTTTCGACGAATGCAATTAACCCGGCGTGCACAATCAAATCAGGTCAAATAGAACAAGTTGGCGTACAACTTTGGGCTGTGCACGCCA
Source organism: Raja brachyura (assembly GCA_963514005.1). The sequence goes on from CAUPSL010001035.1 coordinate 61,007, forward strand.
TACACAAAAAGAAGCAGCTAATTTTAGGGAGCCCAAAATTCAAAGATGAAACATGGGATGGACTTTAATAAATCCCATAAGTCATGCAGCAAAGGGAACGTGGAACCGATTCACACAAAAGTGGGAAAGGCAATATTGGAGATATTTTGGAGAGGAAGCAGGATAATCACAAGAGATTTTCCCCTGCTTGCCCCATTCCCTGCAAGTTCAATTCATGGATGACAGATGATAATTGATGATGTGTGCGCCACGTTCTAGATTTCAATGTTAATCCCCACAATGTGGTCATGGCTAATCTGACCCAGGGCAGAACCCCCTCTTTGTTTCCCATTCCCCTTATGTTCAATTCCCAGAATTTTCAAATAAAATGTTGCTCCTTCTCGTTCAAATACTGCTCGCAGTTTCAATCCCAAAAGTGTCTGGGTTGGAGAATTCCGGAGATTCACTGCTCTCTATCCAGTCGTGGACCGTGGGGCAATGGTGAAACGACTCTTCATTCTTTTAAACTGCAATGAATATGGATTCTACCTCGATAAACCCTGCTGATGAGACAAGCCCCTCATCCTGCAATTATCCCGGTGATTCAGTTTTGTGTTGCCTCCAAAGCTGTAACATCATTTCATGGTTAAGGTCATGAAATCTACGCAAAATACTCTTCATGTGGCTTGGATAGTTGTGACAAACCCCTCTACAAGATTCTACAAGTATATAACCAGCAGAAGAATATCCGGGTAAGAATATACCCTTTTGAGAGCAAAATGCTAACTTGTCCAATTAAGTGTTGTTAAGGACAAATTCCAACGTGTATCCTAGGCTGAAATTATTCGAGTGCCTTCACGGGGATGTTCTTACACCATAAACTCCCTTTCCTCTCACACTGACCATACAGAAGACTTTCCCTATTGGTCTTATGATTCCTGCTGATTGTCCTTCTATTCGGGGAAATATTACTCGGTCACTAACTCAGTGACATGATCACAGCGACTCTTTCTCAAGGAGTTTGCAAGCTGTCCTGAGACCCCATAGTTTATGCAGGGGCCCATTTAGTTAATGAATAACAGCAGCACATCGCTGGAACAGACGGAACATTGATCCAGCTCAGAATTACTGGTAAATGATGTACTAATTTCAGAAATGTTACCCACGATGTTGTGGCTGTGCAGTTTCACTTCGCCTAACTGTAGTGTAACCCCTCACCTTCCTGCCCTGACCAACTTCTGCCTTTCGCTCGTGACCTCGAGTCCTGGCAACATCCACGTAAATATTTCCTGCTCTCTTTCCAGCTCTCTTTTCTGCCTTCGACTGCCGCAATCCTATTCAGGGCTGTTTAATATCTAACTGGTCCCTCCCTCGTGTGAGATTAGTTGGAAGCGGGCAGGACACCGTCACACTGAACACCAAAGATCCTAAAACAACTCCGCTATAGGATCTTTGCTGTACACTTGCAGCCAAATAACATTCATTCCCCGAGACGGCAGAGTGTGCAGTAGACACTCGCGATACAGCAGGGGGTCAGCAGTTGAGCGAAAGGGAATGTGTTTTGAACCAGGAAGTGGAGGTTCAAATGGCTGCGAAAGACCAGGTCGAGAGTTTAACTGAGGAGGCAATTTGTCCCATCTGCCTGGATTTCGTCACCGATCCGGTGTCACTGGAGTGTGGGCACAACTTCTGCCTCTCCTGTATCACACAGAGTTGGGACAAGGAGGGAAGAAACTCCTGCCCGGAATGTAGAGAGGAGTTTACAGACCGCACCCTCAGGGTGAATCGGGCCTTGGCGAGATTGTCTGAGAAAATTAGAACACTGAGCCTGAATCGGACAGAGAAGGAAAGTAAACTTCAGTGCGAGGAACATCAGGAAGAACTGAAGTTGTGTTGTTAAATTGACAAGAAGCTGATCTGTGTTATTTGTCGAGATGCGCCGGAACACAGAGATCACCGCTTCATGCCGGTTAAAGAAGTTGTTCAAATATACAAGGTAAACGCAAACTGAATTGAATCACATCGTTTTAATTCCTTCTTTATTGTTGAACAATTTAATTCTCTGCTTTTCAATCACAATCCCAGGATCAGGTGAAATCTTCCGTCCAGTCTGTCACAAAAAAAAAAAATCAGAGATCCAGCAAATGGAGCAGGAACAGAAACAGAAGATTTCTGCAGTTCTGGTGAGGTTTCCAGTTTTGATTTCCTGATCTTGTGTAGATTTGATCGCTGTGACGCGTGTGAAGATGTAGGGAATTTATAGGGAATGTAATAAATATCGAACAAAGGAAAAGGGGAACAAAGACAAGAAATATAAAAATGAAACTGACATTAATTATGAGACCACATAAAATGATTATTGTGAACAAATGTTGCAAAAACATAACAATAATATTAAGGCTACTTGGAGTGTACTTAATGATATAATTAAAAATAGTAGGAAAATGGATTTTCTAACACATTTTGTAAAAATGACAATTCAATTATGAAAATACAGAGGACATTGCTAATGAGTTGAATGATTTATTTGTTAATGTCGGCCCAAATCTGGCAAAGGAAATTAATCTTCCTAGAGATGAAAACATAAATTTTGATTTTGAACTTAACAACAGCAAGTCAATGTTCCTTGTTCAATTTTGTGATAATCATATGTTAGAAGTAGTCAGAAAGTATAAGGATAAAACAAATCATCTGATGGTAACACCATTGATATGATTACTTATAAAATAGATTGTGCCCTCCAGCCCTTTACCTATATATGCAATAAATCCTTTCTAAAATGTGTTTTTCCCAATAAAATGAAAATGGCTAAGGTGGTTCCAATCTATAAAAATGGTGACAAACCTATTGCATCAAATTATATGCCTGTGTCTTTGCTACCTCGATTCTCTAAAATACTTGAAAAGCTATTTGTGAATAGAAGTTGATGACTTCATTGAGAAATATGAGTTATTGAGTGATCATCAATATGGGTTTAGGAGTAATCGATCGACATCTTTAGCGGTGATGGATTTGTAGAAAATATAGCTACAGCAATAGATAAGAAACTACACACTGTGGGTGTATTCATTGATTTACGTAAAGCATTTGATACAATTGATCATTCCTTACTTTTGCAGAAATTACACTGAACGTTATGGAATAAGAGGTGTCACACGAAATTGGTTGGGAAGTTATTTAAGTAACATGTTTCAGTATGTAAAAATTAATAATACTGAAACACAGCTCAGAAGAGTAACCTGTGGTGTTCCACAAGGTTCGGTACTGGGACCTAAGTTATTTATATTTTATTAAAATGGTATTTGCAAAGTATCCAATACGTTGACATTTGTTACGTTTGCGGAAGAAAAAAATGTATTTTGTTCAGGGAATGATATAAATGAATTATTGAAAACAGCAGAAAGAGAATTGATAGTGTTAAAAAACATGGTTTGATATTAATAAATTATCCCTAAATGAAAATAAAACAATTTATGGTGTTTGGTGGTGACAGGGTTAATTGTGAAATAAAATTGAATTTAAATGGAGTTTAAATTGAAAGAGTATATCAAACAAAATTCCTGGGAGTGATTGTAGATCATAAAGTTTGTTGGAAGCCACATATCGAATACATCAAACAGAAATTACCTAAATCTGTTGTTATTCTTCACAAAACAAAGGATCTGTTGAATAAAAAGTGTTTGTATATATTGTACTACTCGCTTATAATGCCATATATGTCGTATTGTGTTGAAGTTTGTGGAAATGTATATAAAACAAATATAGACCCTATAATTAATCTCCAGAAAAGAGCTGTTAGAATAATACATAAAGCTTCTTACCGTGAAACTACAAATCCATTATTCATAAAGTCCGGTACCTTAAAATTGTTGGATATTGTGCATGTAAAAACATTAGAAATACTTTGGGTGCTGTCCGTGTGATTCACGCCTTCCCCCTGTCACCGCGCCGGATTCCTTCCACGACCCCAATACAAGCTGGTTCGATGATCCTAGAAACATAGACAATAGGTGCAGGAATAGGCTATTGGGACCTTCGAGCCAGCACCGTCATTCACTATAATCATGGCTGATCATCCAAAATCAGTACCCGGTCCCGCTTTTCCCCCAAATCCCTTGATTGCATTAGTCTCAGTCTCCCTTGCAAACATCCAGTGATTTGACCTCCACTGCCTTCTGTGGCTGAGAATTCCACAGATTCACAACTGGTTGAAAACGTTTTTCCTCATCTCAGTCCTAAATGGCCTACCCCTTATTCTTAAATTGCGACCCCTGGTTCTGGATTCCCGTAACATCCGCAACAATTTTCCTGCATCTAGCATGTCTAATCCCTGAAGAATTGTAAATGTTTCTCTAAGATCCCTTCTCATCCTTCTAAATTCCAATGAATACAAGCCCAGTCGACCCATTCTTTCGTCATATGTCTGTCCCACCATCCTAGTAATTAACCCAATGAACCTACGCTGCACTCCCTCAATAGCAAGAATGCCCTTCCCCAAATTAGTGGAATAAATCTGCACACAATACTCCATGTGCGGTCCACTAGGGCGCTGCACAACTGCCGTAGGCCATCCTTGCTTCTTGATCTCCTCGGGCGGTCACAGTATTGCAGCGGTAGAGTTGCTGCTTTACAGCGAATGCAGCGCCGAAGACCCAATCCCGACTACGGGTGCTGTCTGTACGGAGTTTGTATATTTTCCCCGTGACTGCCGTGGGTTTTCTCCGAGATCTTCGGTTTCCTCCCACACTCCAAAGATGTACAAGTTTGTAGGTTGATTGGCTTGGTAAATGTAAACTTAAATGTTAATTGGCTTGGTAAAACAGATTGTTTCCGCGCTGTATCTCTAAACTAAACTAAACTCAAATCCTCTCCCAATGAAGGCCAAGGCTATGATTAGCTTTCTTCACTGCACGCTTACTTTCCGTGACTGATATACAATGACACCCAGGATTCATTGCACCTTCCCTTTTCCTAATCTAACACCAATTGAATCTGAAAATGGGCCTCGACCAGAAAAATCACATTCCTTCTCTCCAAGGGGGGGGGGGGCAAAGGAAAGTGGGGACGCGGAATGGGTGGGGGTAACTGTTGGTTGGGGGGGGGGTTGACAAAACTGGGAGCGCCGTGCTTTGTAACTTTGTCAGCGCCGTAGGTGGCTGCTATTTGTATACGTTGTGAATGCAAGCAACGAATCTCACTGTGCCTTGTCACATGTGACAATAAAGTGTTCCTATTCCTATTCTGCTGAGTTACTCCAGCTGTTTGTGTCTATCTTCGGTTTAAACCAGGATCTGCTGTTACTTCATACACCATTCTGATAATAAGCTGCCTTCTTGTTCTTGCCACCAAAGTGCATAACCTCACATTTATCCACATTGTATTGGATCTGCCATGCATCTGGCCACTCACACAACCTATGCAAGTCGGCCTGCAGCCTCATAGCATCCTCCTCGCAGCTCACACTGCTGCCCAGCTTGGTGTCACCCGCAAACTTGGAGATATTACCTTTAATCCCCTCGTCAAAATCATCAATATATATTGTAAATTACAGGGGTCCCAGCACTGAACAATGCCGCACCCCCAGATTCAATTGGCGACTGTACATTATCCCTGCGAAAGTGGATGGTGGGTGGATAAATGGAAATTAATGGGCACGTGAAAAGGCAGCAGGGAATTGTATTGGGGTAGAGGATGGATGGGTTGTAAGATTATCCTCACGACATTTCAGAAGCATTTAGAGAAGCTATTGAAATACCAAAGCAAATAAAAACTGTTCCGGGCAAATGTTACGGTAAAAGTCGTGAGGAAACACAATCAGTGACATTATATATTGATCTTCACCTTTCATATCACAGAAACAGCCACACAACCTTCAGTCCAAGATCACATCCCAGTTTGCTGAACAGCACATGATTCTCGCTGAGAAAGAGCAGCGCGCACTGGCGGATATCCGAGAGGAAGTGAAGAAGATTCTAAATTCAATGGGGAAAATTTTTTGAGAGATTCAAGAGAATTTAAATTCCATTCAGGAGGAAATCTTAAAGTTGCGGCAACAGATGGATCAAAAAGACATTGTGGTGTTTCTGAAGGTGAGGTGTAACACAATAGTTTGGCGAAGTGAAAGTGCACAGTCACAAAATTGTGGGTGACATTTCAGAAATAAATGCTGCATTTATCAGTAATTCAGAACTAGGAAAATGTTTAATCTGTTTCAGCTGTTGTTTTCCCAAACTAACTGGCCTCCCGTATAATCTATGGGATCTCAAGACTGCCTGGCCAGCATGTAGAGAGGTGTTTGTATTCTGTAGTGTTCAGAACAATGACGGGTGATCCTATTATCTGATCCCAAGGACCAAGAATGGACAGAGGGCAGTGAATATCTGGGAGTCTCCAACCAAAAGACTGTGAGAGGGTTAACATGTTAGACGTATTTATACCAGAGGAGGATACATTTTTGAAAATTAGGGGAATTGTAATTAAAGGGAAAGGGGCAAAGAGAAGGAATTTAGTCCTGGGCTATATCAGCCATGACCACATTGTGGGGATTAACATTGAAATCTAGAACGTGGCGCTCACATCATCTATATCTGGTTCCCATCAGCAGTGGGTGGTCACCTTGGCGGAATTTGCTCCGTTTTTTTGTCCACATTGTTTCACAATAGAATGACATCCCATTCTATATCATAGACCGGCCATTCGGCCCATCTTATCCAGTCAAGTTTTCTACTCCATGCATTATCCGTCCCCTCAATTCTCCACACCCAGTAACAATACCCTAAATTCCAGGACCTTAATGTGTTTATCCCGATTGCACTTAAATTGATCTCTGCTGTTGTCTTCAGTCCCTCCGTTGCAAGTGAGGTCCATGTCCTCATGACTGCATTCCTTTCGGTATTTATTGAAGACCACGTTACATTTCAACTTTGATTATTGGTTTCCCCTTCGATTTGACATATTATTTCATCCCCACCCATTAAAATCCACCGATAATATTAAATTCTGTCTCATCATTCCTGACATCTTCTCTGGATAAAATCCCATGACCTGCCCAGTCTTTTTATTAAGTTCCATCCTCTCAGTTATGGCGTCATTCTCATGAACATTCCTCGTGCTTTCCCCATCGTTCTACATTTCTGCGGCAATATCCGCTTTCTGTCTGCATGACAGTCGCGATAAGATTTGGGAAATGGGAATTATCAGAGGGTTGCAGAAATTTGATGAAATTCCCGCTGTCGGGATGAGGACCATCCGTCTCAATCATTGAGATTTGTGTTTTATTTCTTTCAGGAGGAAGCTGGGCGCAAGCGAAGATAGGACGTTGTCGATGAAAACATTGGAAGTTTTTGTGGAACAACTCAAAACATTTCTAATGCTCAGTTTATAACCAGCTGTTAAATATTTCCAGGGTTCGTGATGAAGCCAAACCACTGTCGGTGGTAGATGAGGCCTTGCAGCTTGAAAAGTTGCATTGCTCTGTTTCGTTCAAAATGACATTAAAAGAAATATCTGAGGACTTCAAGCGAGGTAAAGCTTATACCTTTTCCATTATTCTTGTTTCTGCCATTTTTAATCCTTATCATTTCCCTGCCTCGCACAGCCCGGTTTGAACTTCCCAACAAAATCATAAACGCAACTGCCCTGTCCCACTGAAGTGATTTCCACGTACCTTGACTCCATCCTATCCCCCCGGTCCGATCCGTACTGACGTATGTCCAAGATAACTCAAATGCATTCATTCCATATTGACTTCTGCTTTCTGAGCCCCCACCCCCTCATCTTCACCATGGACATTCATTTACTCTACAACTCCATCCCCCACCAGGAAGGCCTTAAAGTCCACCGTTTCTTCCTCGACCGCTGAACCGTCCAATTTCCCTCTACTAACACTACTCTGCCTAGCGGAGCTGGTTCTCACACTTAATAACTTCTCCTTCAAATCCTCCCACTTTCTCCAAGACCAAGGCCCTATCCCCCGAACTCTCCATTACATCTCCATTACATTGATCACTGCATCGGTGCTACCTCCTGCACCCATGCAGAAATCATGGACCATTAACTTCACCACCAATTTCCATCATGCAATCAAATTTACTTGGACCATCACCGCCAACTCCCTCCCCTATATTCATCTCACGGTCCCATCACAGTAAATAGACTATTGACTGACGCCTATTATAGAGGCACTGACTGCCACAACTGTCTAGACTACACTTCTCCCTATCCTGCTTCATGCAAAGACTCCATCCCCAACTCCCAATTTCTCCCGACCACGCCGCATCTGCGTCCAAGATGAGGTATGCCATACCAGGAAATTCGAGATATACACATTCTTTAGGGAATGGGGGTTCCGCTCTCCCATCATAAATGTGGCCCACACTCGTGTATCCTCGGTACCCGCAGCTCTGCCCTTGCTCCCCCTCCCCCTAGTCACAACATAGACAGAGTCCCCTTATCCTTACCTTTCACCCCATCAGCCGCAACACACTGGACATAATCCTCCAGAATTTCTGCCACCTCCAACGGGATCCCACCACTAGCCACACTTTCCTATCTCCTCCCCTTTCTACCTTCCGGATAGACAATATCCTCTGCAACTCGTGGTTTTGTTAAAGAAGGAACGGCAGATGATGGAGAATCGAAGGTTACACAAGAAGCTTGAGAATCTCAGCGGGTGCAACATCATCTAAGGAACGAAGGAGATAGGCGATGTTTCAGAAGAAGGGTCTCGATCCGAAACATGACCTATCTCCTTCGCTCCTTAGATGCTGCTGCACCTGCTGAGTTTCTCCAGCTTCTTGTGTAATCAGTGCAACTCCTTGGTTTACTCATCCCTTCCCACCTACACCATCCCCTCCCCAGTACGTTTCGGTGCCAAGGCAGAAGATGCAACATCAGTCCCTATACCGCCTCTCTTGACTCCTTCCAGGAACCCCAACAGTCCTTCAGCTTAGGCAGAGGTTCACTTGCACCTCCTCCAACCTCATCTACTATATCCGTTGTTCAAGGTGTGGACTCTTGTACATTGATGAGACCAAACACAGACTGGGCGATCGTTTTGCTGAGCACCTTCGCTAAGACTGCTTGAACGTACCTGAACCCTTGTAAGGCTGCTTCAATCCTTCTCAACTGCAGTGCTGAGAAGAACTCTGTCTCTCTCTCTCTGTCTCTCTCTCTGTCTCTCTGTCTCCGTCTGTCTGTCTGTCTCTCTCTCTCTCTGTCTCTCTCTGTCTCTCTCTCTCTCTCTCTCTCTCTCTCTCTCTCTCTCTCTCTCTCTCTCTCTCTCTCTCTCTCTCTCTCTCTCGCCTCGTCTCTCTCTCTCTCTCTCTCTCTCTCTCTCTCTCTCTCTCTCTCTCTCTCTCTCTCTCTCTTCTCTCTCTCTCTCTCTCTCTCTCTCTCTCTCTCTCTCTCTCTCTCTCTCTCTCTCTCTCTCTCTCTCTCTCTCTCCTCTCTCTCTCTCCCCCACACAAGTCACACTAGTTTCTTCGGCCCGCCGGGTCCGTGGCGACTAGCGATTCTCGCACATGGACACTATCCTACACCGATAAGGGACAATGAAACAAAATTACCAAGCCAATTAACCTACTAACCTGTACGCTTTGGAATGCGGGAAGAAACCCGAAGAAAGCTGAGAAAACCCACGCAGGTCACGTAGAGAACGTACAAACCCCATGAAAACAGCGCCCGTAGGTCGGGATCGAACACGGGTGCCCGGGCGCAGCATTCGCTGTAAGGTAGTAACTCTGCCGCTGAGCAACCGTGACAGCCCAAACCTTTCTTCCAACTATTCAATCAAGAATGATTCATATAGACACTTGTAAACTTTTGTGAGATTAAATAACTACCGCCATAACCACATGAAACGGGCCTTTGCAGTTATTGAAATGAAAAGATAGATCAATGCACATAAGAGCGAACAGAAACTTCTGAATGAATAAGATGTTCACGGATAATAAAACAGAGGATAGCATGTACTGCAATGCGTCATTTGAATACACTTTCCTTTCTACTGTTCGGTTTTGTTCCCTGTAATATTTCGACAACCAGACACCTTCCGTCAACAGTAGAATCAGCAGAGGCAGTAACGTAAAACTCGCAGTGAAAGAAAATATCGCCCGCAACAATAGACACTGGGCACACGCCATCTTCCGCCCGCGACACCCCCCACACCCGCCGGGCCCACGCCTCCCCGCCCCCCCCCCCCCCCCGCAACGGACCCTCGCCTATCCCTCCCCCCACCCGCCGCGGACCCTCGCCCCTCCCGCGTCGCTAACCCCTCGCCCATCCTCCCCCGCCGCCTCGGGCCCTCCGACGCTGCGTGGGAGGGAAAAAGGAGAAATATTGGGGGGTGTGAGAGGGGGAGGTGGGGAGGGGGAGAGGGGAAGGAGGGGATGGGAGAGAGAGATTGCGGAGGGAGAAAGAGGTGGATGGGAAAGGGAAATGTGGATTATCTTGAGTGAGATTTCAAAATAAACGTAGGTTTTAGAGCTATTATATATTCTCCTCCATATGAATAATATTAAACAATATATAATAATATCAAGCATTTGGAAATGCTTTCTTTTCCTTGATGACAATACTAAAAGATATGGATTCCATAGTTTGTGACGGAAATATACATTTGAATTGGATCATTCTATACAGATGTAACATTACCATTTGGAGATTGGGGGGGGGGGGGAGTCAAATATGCGTCAAGCCAATAGCCCAATCGTTAAAGAGTTAAAATATAGCCTAATCGATAAAGAGCTGAGAAGAGGAATCAGAGCTGACAAGAAAATGTACTTTGAGAAGCTGAGGTGCAAGTTCTCAGCCAGTGACTCTTCTTCAGTTTAAAAGGGCATGAAAGAAATTACCAGCTAAAAGAGGGAAGCCCCCCGCTCTTTGGACAATCGTCAGCTGACAAACGACCTGAATGAGTTTTACTGCATGTTTGAAAATCAGAAATGTAACCCTGGTATGGCCTCCCCAACAAACGCAGCCAGACCCCAGTCTGCAAAGAATGGACCCTGCACCGTCTCCTTCCCATTCACCACTTCACACCTACTCAAGGCAAGAATCCAGTATGAAAAGACTGGAACCTTTCCCACCCCAACCAACACTCCACGCTAACTCATAGCCTGTCATAAATCTGCAAAGTCTGTGCTCCTCCACACCCACCCCGCTCCAATCATCACTTCACATCCAATTACTCACATTCTCCTTGCTGAACAACATGACTTAATCAACAATAAAAATAGAAGATGTGGAGAGGCTTTTCAGACGACAGAAAAGCCGGAAATCTCACAGACATTTTAACCAGTCCCTGCAAACATGTACTGTCCTTGCCTGCTTCAAAGTCTCCACTATTGTCCCTGTACCCGATAAGGCAAGGATTACTTGTCTCAATGACTACAGGTCTGTCGCACTGACCTCTGTAGTCATGAAGACCCTTGGAAGGCTTGTGCTGGCCAAGCTGAAATATATCACAATCCCCCTGCTGGACCCTCTGCAGTTTGCATATCGGACCAATAGATCTGTGGATGACGCAATCAATTTGGGCCTGCATTTCATCCTCCAGCACCTAGAACGCCAGGGGACCTATGCGAGGATTGTATTTGTTGATGTTAGTTGTGCATTGTGCCAGAGCTACTACGCTCCAAACATTCCGAGTTGACTGTGCCTGAACCCCTCTGTCGGTAGATCACCAACTTCCTGACAGACAGGAAGCAGGATGGGAGGCTGGGAAAATACATATTGGACCCGGAAACGCTCGGCATAGGAGCACCGCAAGGCTGCGTACTGACCCCTCTCTTCTTCTCTCTAGACTAATGACTACACCTCCACAGACACACCTGCCAAGCTTCTCAAGTTTGTGGACGACACAACCCCGATTGGACTGATCCAGGATGGGCAGGAATCTGCCTACAGGCACGAGGTGGCACAGTTGGCGGCCTGGTGCCATCGCAACGACCTGGAGCACAATGCTCTTAAGACAGTGGAATTGATTGTAGACTTTAGGAGAGCTCCTCCTCCCCTCAACCCGCTCTCCATCAACAACATCACCGTCACATCTGTGGAGTCTTTTAAGTTCCTGGGAACATCATCTCCACCGTCCTTAAGTGGGGGGATATCTTTGGGTCCACAGTCAAAAAGGCACAACAGAGGATGTACTTCCTACGGCAGCTGAGGAAGCACAATCTGCCACATTGTGTCAGGCAGCATCTCTGGAGAACATGAATAGAGTCACAGAATGACACAGTGTGGAAACAGGCCCATTGGCCCAACTTGCCACACCGTCTCACAATGTCCCAGCTACATTAATTCCACTTGCCTGCGTTTGGCCCATATCCCACCAGACCTGTCCTATCCAAGTACCTGCCAAACTGCTTCATAAACAATGGGATAGTCCCAACCTTAACTACCTCCTCTGACAGCTCGTTCCACACACCCACCACCCTTTGCGTGAAAACGTTACACTTCGGATTCCTATTAAATCTATTCCTCTTCACCTTGAACCTATGTTATCTGGTCCTCGATTCCCCCACTCTGGGCAAACGACTGTGCATCTACCCGAACTATTCCTCTAATGATTTTGTACACCTCCATAAGATTTCCCCTCATCCTCCTGCGCTCCACGGAATAGAGACCCAACCTACTCAAACACTCCCTATAGCTCACACTCTCTAGTCCTGGCAACATCCTTATAAATGTTCTCTGTACTCCTTCCAGTTTGATATGTTCCCTATAACATGGCGCCCAGAACTGAACACAATATTCTAAATGCGGTCTCATGAACGTCTGATAAAACTACAACATGACCTTCCAACCTTCTTGAGGTACTCTTTCACCCTATCCTTGTAACAAATCTATAAATGCAGACCACGTCTGATAGAAATGATCTGTTTGTTACGCCTGGCGGAGTCTCATATCTTCCAGATGTAGTGTTTCAAACTTAGTTGAAATCCACATATTTACGGTTGGTATGGGAGCATTTTTCCAGAATTTTAAGATGAGCATTTTTCCTATTATTAAGCCGTATTCAAATAGATTATTTTGAAACACATTTAAATCAGGGCTACCTTCCGTTATTCCGAAAATAATCCAATCAGTCTTTGGTGTCAGTTTTATTTGAAATAATTTTGTGAAGTTTTCAAAGATTTGAATCCCAAATTTTTGGATTTGCATACAAAAGACAAATGCGTGTGCTATAGTAGCATCTTGAGACTGGCATTCATCACAAGTAGGTAAGACGTTGGGAAAACGTTTTTGAATAGTATAATCTGTGTAAGATTTTAAATTGTATTAAAGTGTGTCTTACATTAATTGAACATGTATGCACATTTAGAATAATATTATATGTAATCTCATATATATATATATATATATATATATATATATATATATATATATATATATATATGAGATTACATATAATATATATATATATATATATGAGATTACATTTGCTGATTCTTAAGTACATGGTTCTAGTTTGCATTAAACATGTCTTGATATCTTCTAGTGATTTCAATACCCGCGTATTTATTTTTTTCCATAGCTATTTTAAAAGGAAACTGTAAGGGTTGTGTAGAATCTTTCGGTTTTGACATTATTTCACTTTTAATACAATTTATTGTATAACCTAAAAATGATCCGAAATCCTCGATTAAGTTTAAAATATAGGGTATAGTGGTATGAAGTTTTCTGATGTACAAAACTCCATTATCAGGGTATAGTGATATTTTATTGTTTGAATGTTTTGTATTATAGCCATGGATATTCGGATGTGTTCTAAATGTTTCCGCTAATGGTTCAATTATAAGGACAAATAACAATGGTGATAATAAACATCCTTGTCTATTACCCCATGACAGTTGAAATTTCGTAGATAAAATATTCTAGCCGTTGGCTTATTATATAATAATTTAATCCATACAATGAAATTCTGTCACAGTTGAAACTTTTGCAATACCTTAACCATATAATCCCATTTAACCTGATCGAATGCTTTCTCTGCGTCCAGCGGAATAATTGCTAGTTTTTGATCTTCAATTTGGTCTGAATGCATTATGTTGAACAGACGTCTCAAATTATTAAATGTTGTCTATTAGGGATAAAACCCGTTTGATCCGGGTGTATTAATTTATTGGCATCTTCTAGCTAATATTATCGCTAATATTTTTTGAACGGTGTTTAACAACGCAATAGCGCTATATGATCCAGGTTTTTCCACATCTTTGTCTTTCTTAAGTATTGATGTAATCGTAGATTCTCCTAGTGTATCAGGTAGTATTTGTTCTTTAAAGGCATGTGTATACATTTTCTGTAGGCGTTGTGTAAATATGTCATTAACACTTTTATAGAATTCATTATTAAATCCTTCAGGACGTGGTGTTGATCTATTTTTTAATGAGATTATTGTTTCTTCTATTTCCTTATTTGAGATTTGTGCTCCCAATTCCTCTTCTTCCTGCAACTCTAGTTTGGGAAGATTAAAATTATCCAATAACACAGTAACTTTATTGGTGTCCGTTGTCGTTTCGGATATATACAAATTCGCATAAAATTGCGCAAATCTTTTATTAATATCATTCGGTTATGTTAATACTTCCCCTCTATCTGATTTAATTTTTGAAATGGTATGTTCCTTTTCTCGTTTTTTTTTAACTGACGTGCCAGAAGTCTATGGGGCTTATACCCAAATTCAAAATGTTCCTGTCTTGCAATTTGGCGTAATCTTATACATTTCTCTGATAGTAATTTATTTAATTTAAATTTTAGTAATAATATTTTATTATGTTTATCCATAGTTGGGTATTTAGCATTATCTAAGTCCAATTGTCTAATTTTTTTATACTAACTGCCTTTGTTCGTTCTTCTTCTTTTTTTTTGAAAAGCTTGGCATGAGATTATAACGCCTCGAATAAATGCTTTGAAAGACTCCCATAATAATGTAGGTGATGTGTCTGGCGTGTCATTTATTTCGAATAAAAGATACATTTGCTGGTTTAGATATATACTCCCTTGCGGGTCTTTTAAAATTTGAGGGTTGTACCTCCAAAACCATGTATTCTTAGACATTCCTTCCATAAAAACAAAAGTTAGTGGGCAGTGATCTGAAAACTTGACGGAGGATTGCACGTGAATTTTATCCTGAGATGTGAGAAGTGAGGAATTTTGCGAAAGCAAATACTTGTGGGTAAATAAGGCAAATGCATTGCGAAAAGGGATGCCGAGAAATGGGAAAACCGGGACGAACTGATACACTTATATGGAATTATAAGAGGCACGTGAATTGAAAGGCAAAAATAAGAGGAATTGTGTTTAAGGTTGGATGATATCGTGGTTAAAAGCTTACATCAGCTCAGTGGGAAGGAACATCATTTAAATGTTCAGTTACCCTTGGCGTCCGTCAGGTAACAAAACATTTAATAAACAATTCCGTCTGTCTTTAATTCCGCCCGGATTCTAAAAAAACATATTATACTGACTTGAACGATTTTCAGTTTCTGATGATAGACAATGGACTTCAAACTACGTTGGCGTCATAAATGGGATCAGTAAAAATGAAACAAATATACTTTTTCCATGACCGTACATTACATTTCAAAAATATCACTTCGGTTTATTGTTCGTTCATGGTAACTAAATAGGGGGAAAAAATCCCAAACAATTGTGGAAAGGGATACCACGACAAATCCTGTTACATGTTGCAGATATATATGTGTGCCTCTCAAATTATCACATATTTACATTTTTGGATATAGTTCGTTTTGTGTTCAAAGTTTGAATATATTAGCAATGGCAAGAAAGGGACGTGCAATTACATTTTTCAGTTCCTCTCTGAAGTGTCTCTGAGAAACTGCATAAATGAAAGTGTTTGTGCAAGTACTCAAACACCTCAGCATATAGCCACTTCTTGAAGCAATGGTGAAAGAGTCGTTGTAATCTGTTTCCAAAAATTGATCATCTGTAAACTGTATACAGATGAAGCATACAAGGTTTATCATCCATAAGAAAATAAAGTTGCCAGATATGGCAACGAGTAATATGATCGATTTCCTTCTGTTCTCAGTCTCTTGATCTGTCTGACACGCCTCTGTATTACTCCCTCGGAGCTTGCTCCTGAATCTGTTGGCCATGATAATATGCTTTATGGTCAAGGTATTGAGAAGAAGAATCAACACAAATGGCGCAAATGGGGTTAAGAATGTTTCAAACCATAAATACGCGACCCAGGTGGGTGATGTGTAGAAACTTGATTTTACATAACAGTACCACGGTACATCATTAATTACTTCACGTGGTTCAAATATAAAGTAGAATGGAATATTTTCTAAAATACTTAATATAAACACAGCTGTTATTACTTTCAATGCAGTCTTCATGGTACAATATTTTGAACGCAACGACTGGCAACATATAGCAACAAATCGATCGAATGTAAAAGTGACAGTCAGCCAGACGGAACAATCGAGCGACATATAAATCAGTGCAATAACAAGACTGCAAATGGGCGTGTAATTGAGGAATGAATGCGAAAAATATGCCTCCTTAATCTCATAGAGAATTACATTGAAAACTGGTACTATTAGATCAGCTACCGCCATTGATTTCAGATACTGGATGACACATCTAGTGAGCCCGCACTTTCCAGACGACAGGATAAGGATTGCCACCAAATTTGCTGCAACCAAAAGAAGAAAGTTGAACTACGAACGAGAAATAACCCGCGAAATATATATTCATTTGCTTCAATTTGTCATGCGTGTACGAGTTTTTCTTGCCTTTAAGACTTTGGAATAACAAACTATATTACACAGGTTTACGGTTGGACCCATAAACCTGTGTACGTTTTACGGTTTTGATCAGCCATGATCATATTGAATGGCGGTGCAGGCTCGAAGGGCCGAATGGCCTACTCCTGCACCTAATTTCTGTGTTTCTATGACCCCTTTTAATTTTCAGACTTCTCATAAAGTGAACACACTGATGCGCTTTGTTGTTATCGCATCTCTACGAAGGGACCAGCTATTGGTTTGGTCATATTAATGCCACATAACACGAAATATTGGTCACATCGAGAGATGAGATGGGGCGGTGTTTGTCCTCTCCGCTTCCTTTGGTTCACACGGAACTGTGTCGCCAAGATGTTAACGGCTAGATGGTGTCCTGACTCTATGACACTATGTACCGGATTTCCTTCCTCTACTTCGCCTCATCATTCCTGTCGAAGTGCCCTTCGGCAGTGGCATCATCGGCATACATAGAGACCGAGTTACCGTTGTACATGGTCAAACACACATGCGTGTATTTGGAGTAGCGCATGATCTTATCACACAGCTCCCAGCAGTAGCAGTATTGTGGGCTAGCATTGTGGAGACGGTAAAACCAATTCCACGTGATAGGAGCCTTTGCTTTGCTTGACATGAAATGAAAGAAATGGAAGGGCAATCACTTGCTTTAATTACTACAGCCACTACGATATTCAAATATTTTTGTCACGCTACCCTTTGTTATCTGCCGTCACAGCATTAAATTGATTGCGGATACAAATTGTGCTCATAATCACTATTCGCAGTTCCAATTCTAAACACACGTGTGCTTCCGATACAGAGGCGAACGACAGAAAGGCCGGCATCAGTCCGCCAGCTCCCCTCGGTGGTGTCTTGACGCTTTTACATTCAGGGAATCACAGATGGTGGACAGTTGCTCCAGAGCGAACAGAAACCGGGCAACACAACTCAACGGCAGAGGCACAACCTGTCGATAAGTTAACAGCTCCAATCGTCATTATCTGCGTTCAACACATGTACATCCCGACCCGTTGTACTGACTGACAGGTTAGCATTTTACTGCTAAAAATTTGCAGTTTGCAAACCACTAAATGCGTGGGATCGTTGTCTATCTTGCAAGACGAATTCATTGTGAAACATACATGTAAGACACATGCGATAGAGTGCGCATCCCCGGAATAACCCTGCTGGCCATCTGACAATACGTGTTGAAGGGCTCTAGGAAGAGGTTGAATTCCGGTTTGATAATCTCGAACACTTGCAAATACGTAACCATTTAAAGAAGCAATACCATGCATTGTCTCGAGCTGTGACTGCTGTAGGTCTCATGGGTTAATGCGAACATACGACATCTCAGCTCAATAATGTAGAGGTACCGCATCAAATACACTTGTGTGTGATCAGCGACATCATGAGTATGGAGAGAGCGTACTCTTGGAAGTGGTTAGGCGTAGTCTCCACCAAAAGTACTAAACCTGGAGAATGCCCTTATCTCCGCTACACAACCCTTCGCAGTTTGCAGATGAATCCTGAACAGTTCAATCACCTCTCGGCGATAAGAACAAAAATGTTAGCGATTAAATCAGCAAAACAGTCTAAACGCAACAGGTCTAAACCCAAAACGTCACCCATTCATTCTCTCCAGAGATGCTGCCTGTCCCGCTGAGTTACTCAAGCATTTTATGTCTAAAAGGAACAAGCGTTCTACCTTTCTTCTGAATGTATGCTGAATGTAAAAGTTAAATCTTCCTGAAATGCAACGGCGAATTTTCTTTTTCCTGCTATCAAATCTAGATCAAATTAGGACCATTAGACAGTTTCACTTTGTGCAACTTGTATTGAAATGTACAATGCTTTAAATAAACCACGTTGCTCAGCCTCAGTAAACCATGACCTAATTTAGCTGAACATTCACAATGGAAATAAAAAGACGTCTGTTTTATGGAAACTCACCGACAGCATCCCTCGACTTGCATGTTTTATTTCGCAGTAAGTTATCAGGCAGATGGAGGCACCTGCGATCATAGCATGCGCACGGACTCGCTTACATGACTCACATTCTTCAGCGAGTTACCGAATACAGAGAGCGGCATCCATCAAACCGTTGTTTTCTTATTTCGACCGTGAAGTCTGAAGTTAAAATCAGTTATGATTTATAATGCTCAGCGCCAAGCCGCCGTACGTTTGCCTGTTATTCGTATAATGAAGCTATGCAAAGTCAACAGCATGGAATGAAAATAGAAAGAGCTTGAAACATCGCGTTTATATGCAGATCCCTCTTTAGAAGCGTTGAATCGGCCATTGTTCAGGTGGACTGTGTATGAGGAGGAGAAGGAGGGCTTGTAGTGTCCGGTGGACTTGACTAAGATTAAATATATATAATATTATATTACTTATAAAACGTGTACATATAATTTTACCGTCAGAAAAATTCAATCATTTGTTCACATGATGTTTAGACCCAGTACATAAGTGGGATCAGCACGATACTATTTTTGACAGCATTTTGTTTGCAATAATAATTTCATAGAAATCTGTAATATTTTCAGATATGTTTGCCATGATGTTCAATATCGTCTGTCAAGCATATCAACGTATATCAGTAAAAACATTCTCTGGCTCACCTACCTGGGACTCCAATGATTGCAAGAATAGGATTGGCTCACCTACCTGGGACTCCAATGATTGCAAGAATAGGATAGTAAATACTCTCGGTCTTCAGCAGTGCAGGCTTCTTCATATTTAGTTGGAAGATGCGTCTCTAGTCAGTTCAATAGGCTCACGGACCTCCCGTTTTCAAATTTAGCTCGTACTTATACTTTACAGAAACCCCAAGGGTGGAATCAACACGCTATGAGATTGGTATTAGCCAATCACGATCACGTTAATTAGGTTGTTTGTTTCATGCCCTTCATCACTGTTCAAATGGTAGTCTGTAGAGACATGTTTCTGCACTTGAAATCGTCAATACATCAATCATTGGTTTTCAGCTTAAATATTGTTGTAGACGCTTTAATGCGGTTTCTTTTGAATTTGCTTCATTAGCTTCACCAATAAATTGCAATGTGCACCCTCTCTAATGTTTTACAAGTATCGCGTGCAATTAAAATCCGAGGAGATATCTATGGTTATGCGAGCAATGAAATTCACCGAGACTATGAATGACTCTGAAGATGTGATAGAAATATTGCACAAAACATATCAAAAAAGTGTATGTTTCGGCAATAGACAATAGGTACATGAGTAGGCCATTCGACGCTTCGAGCCAGCAACGCCATTTAATGTGATCATGGCTGATCATCCACGATAAATACCCCGTTCATGCCTTCACCCCACATCACCGAACTCCGCTATCTTCAAGAGCCCTATTTAGCTCTCCGTTGAAAATACCCAGAAAACCGGCTTCCACGGCCCCTTAAGGCAGACAATTCCACAGACTCACAACTCTCTGTGTGAAAGAAGTGTTTCCTTATCTCCGTTCTCAACTGCTTACCCCTTATTCTTAAACAGTGCCCCCTGGTTCTGGAGTCTCCCGACATTGGGAATATGTTTCCTGCCTCGATCGTGCCCAAACCCTTAATAATCGTATATGTTTCAATAAGATCCCGTCTCATCCTTCTAAATTCCAGAGTATACAAACCCAGCCATTCCATTCTCTTCGCATATGACAGTCCCACCACCCCGGGAATTAATCCTGTGAACCTACGCTACACTCCATCAATAGCAAGAATGTCGTTCCTCAAATTTGGAGACCAAAACTGCACACAATACTCAGGTGTGATCTCACTAGGGGCCTGTACAACTGCAGAAGAGCCTATCTGCTCCTATCCTCGACTCCCCTTTTATAAAGGCCAACATAAATTCGCTTTCTTTACTACCTGCTGCACCAGCGTGCGTACTTTCGTTGACAGATGGACAAGGACCCCCCGGATCCCGTTGAACTTCCACGTTTCACATTTAAACACTATTTGGAGAATAATCTGCCTTCCTGTTTTGCTACCAAAGAAGGATAATTTATTTATCCACATTAAGCTGCATCTGCCATGCCATCTGCCAACTCAACCAACCTGTCCAAATCACCCTCTATTCTCATAGCATCCACCTCACAGTTGACACTGTCACCCAGGTTTGTGTCATGTGCAAATTTGCTAATGTTACCTGTAATCCTTTCATCGGAATTAATAATATCTGTAATTATACTAAAAGTCTCATCTTGACCATTTCCTCTCTAAGTTATTAATTGATTTTAGAAAAAAATGGTACCCTACATCGCTATGATTTTTGCCACCCTACTCACAGTCCTCCTCCGCTGCAGCAGCCCTAAGGATTTTATCGATCGCTGAGAACTAAGACAAATGAATGTTTAAAAAATCGTGAGATTAGCTGATTGGTCCTTCACCATTGTGAAGACAACGCCCCTTCCGGGGGGGGGGGGGGGAATGTAGCCCCGGATGCCGGACATGAGTCATTCACTCTGGAAGATTGTGAGGGAGAGTCCAAAACTGTGATTTTAAGCTGTGAGTCAACTGAACTGAGCGTCTGCAATGCATTGGCAATCAATAATTTGTTAGCCCAAACCTAAAATGCAATGAGTTTTTGGCTTGCCCTGAGCTTGAAACTGCAATGGAAATGGAAATTAAATGAAAATGCAATAATTTGTTTGACCTGCCCTATGCTTTTGCTTTTGCTTTGCTTGACTTGAAATGAAAGCAAATGGATTGTATTGTTGGCGGGCCTCGCCTTCCATGTGCTTTTGCTTTTGTTTGCCTTTGCTTTGCTTGACATGAAATGAAAGCCAATGGATTGTATTATTGGCTGGCCCCGCCTGCACTGTGATTTTGCTTTTGCTTTTCCTTTGCTTTGCTTGACCTGAAATGAAAGCAAGTGGAGTAGAGGGCGTTAGATGTGGCACTTGTGGCTAAAGGGATCAGGGGGTATGGAGAGAAGGCAGGTGCGGGATACTGAGTTGGATGATCAGCCATGATCACATTGAATGGCGGTGCAGGCTCGAAGGGCCGAATGGCCTACTCCTGCAGCTATTTTTCTATGTTTCTATGTTTCTATGTATTGTTGGCCCCGCCTGCCCCGTGCTTGGATTGGCAATGCTTGACTTGTCTTGGCTGGACTTGTATTGACTTGGATTGACTTGGATTGACGGATTGTCGTGGATTGACGTGGATTGACGTGGATTGCCTTGACTTGACTTGAAATGGATTGACTTGATTTCATTTGAAATCGATTGAGTTAACTTGACTTGAAATGGACTCACTTGACTTGAAATGGATTGACTTGACGAACGGAATTGACTTGACTTGTCTTGAAATGGATTGACTTGACTTGACATGAAATGGATTGACTTAACTTGAAATGGATTGACTTTGTTGGCACATGGATTGTATTGCTGGCCCCGCCTGCGCTGTGCTTGGCTTGGCTTTACTTGGCTTGGCTTGTCTTGGATTGCCTTGGTTTTCCTTGGATTGACTTGGAGTGACTTGGATTGGCTTGGATTGACTTGACTTTAAATGGAATTACTTGACTTGACTGGACTTGACTTGAAATGGATTGACGTGACTTGACTTGAAGTGGATTGACTGGAAATGCATTGACTTGACCTGACTTAAAATGAATTGACTTGACTTGACATGGATTGAATTGACTTAAAATGGATTGACTTGACTTGACTTGACTTGACAATGGATTGTTGGCACTGCACTCACTGTGCTTGACCCGACTTGACTTTAATTTATATGACTTGACTTGACTTGACTTGTTGGCCCTGCACTCCAGTTGATCCTACGGTTCCGCTCACTCCGGACGTCCCGCTCGATGGACAGGCCGCGCTCAGCCGCGTGTGTAGATTCAAGAGATTTTACTGTCATATATACATTGTGTGTGTTTAAGTGAGTGTGTGTGAGTCCGTGTGTGTGAGATGGAGGATGGCTGAGTGTGCCTGTGAGTGTGTGATGGATATTGTGCGTGTGTGAGTGTGAGATGGAAGGTGCGTGTGTATGGCTGTGTGTATGTATGAATGTGTGTGTGTGTGTGTGAGTGTGTGTGTGTGTGTGTGTGTGTGTGTGTGTGTGTGTGTGTGTGTGTGTGTGTGTGTGTGTGTGTGTGATGGAGGGCGTCTTTGTGTGTGTGTGTGATGGATTGTGTGTGTGAGGTGGAGGGTGTGTGTGTGTGTGATGGAGGGTGTGTGTGTGAGCCCAGCAGCCGTAGGTCAACTGCCAGCCCACCAGCCGTGAGTCAACTGCCAGCCCACCTTCGGCCAAACTGAAACCACTTATTTCGGTTCACCAGGCCCCTATTAGCCGAGACACCAGACTGTTTTGGCTAAAATGACCGTATTAGCCCAGGAGGAGCATTTTGGCCTAAAAGGCAAGTGCCAGGCCGGGAACATTCCAGAAAAAGTGCTTTTAACTGAGATTTCACCCTGATTATTTTAAGACTCTATTCCACACATCATGCCTGTACTAGCCCAGAAGGATTTCCTTCGGCCCATCAGTAAGTATTAAACCTCACCCCAGTATTTTCTCCCTTTCACCATTGGCTGCCAGTTGACGCGCTACAGGTTAGACTTTCCTCCTTCATTGCTGTGATCTGATGATAAATGTCCAAAGTTAATACTACACCATCTCACTCTTCTCTCTCACAGAGTCTCTCACTTGTTTGAGCAGAATTTTTGGCGGTTTCTGAGCTGCCAGCCCACCAGCCGTGAGCTGCCAGCCCACCATCTCTGCGTGAATGAGCTGCCAGCCCGCCAGCATATAATTAGTTATCTAATTGTAGCTAATTACACAATTCACTGAGTAGATCTAAACATCTATCCATTTCTTAAGAAAACATAAACTTTATTTTAAATTGCCTAAGTGTCCAAATAACATTCACACAATAATCCACAATATAACATAATTTTTACATAATGCTGAGTGACTGAATTTTCAGGCCTGACTGACTGAACTGCCAGACCTGAGTGACTGAGTGACTGAGTGACTGAACTGCCAGCCCAGGTATCCATTCGGCCCACAATGTCCACACTAGCCCTCTGGCATCCAGTCCCTTCGGCCCACAACACTCATTCTAGCGCTCCAGAAAGACCCCCTACCCGAATGGCCACCAATATTGGAATTGAAGGAGATGTGGAATATTGCGTTGGGGGACCAGCCCCCCCCCCCCCCCGTGTGAACCTGCGACCCAAAGGACCACACTTAATATAGTATATTGTAAATACCTGCGGTCACAGAACATATCCTTGCGGTACCACACTAGTCGCTGTCTGCCATTCTCAAAGGGACCCGTTAATCCCTACTCTTTGTTTCCTGTCTGCCAACTAATTCTCTGTCCACGTCAGTTCTCTACCCCAATACCATGTGACCTTATTTTGTCCACTAATCACCTATGAGGGACCTTATCAAATACTTTCTGAAAGTCCAAGTACACTGCATCCACTGACTTTCTCTTGTCCATTTTTCAAGTTACATCCTCATAAAATTCCATAAGATTAGTCAAGTATGATTTCCCCTTCACAATTCCATGCTGACTCAGACCGATCCTGCTACTGCTATCCAAGCAGGTACGTTACGAAACTTACCTTGAGCAGCGGTGCAGTTCTGCCGCTCCCCGTGTGCGTGACTTTGGCGCCTTTCAGGGGGGCGTGGGGCGGGATTAAAGTGCCGTTCTTCTACACACTGGGCAAATCGATCCATGTCGGGCGATTTCGTTATGGAAGAAAAATCGCTCCGACATTTCATGAATGAAAGTATTTTTAAATTACGCTAGATTATATATTATCTAGAGTAATTTAAAAATCACCTTCAAAAGCCATGAGCGCCGACAACGGGAAGGATTTTGCGTAGGGGAGTAAAAAAGGTACATAGTTTATTTGTATATTAAAAGTTGTTTTTTATGGAGGCTTTAATAATATTTTCATGTTGCGAAATGGGGTCCAAAAAAAAAAATGTATGAACCGGCTGTATTTTTCCGCCCGACTTCACCGCTAACCACAACGTTTCAATCCACCGCATTCCACTAGAACCCACTCGCTAGTTAATTTCAATGGCCATTAATTTACAGGCATTAAACACTAAATTCCTTCCATTTGGCCCAGAAATTCATGAACATGAGATTTAAAAATTATGTTATATTGTGGATTATTGTGTGAATGTTATTTGGACACTTAGGCAATTTAAAATAAAGTTTATGTTTTCTTAAGAAATGGATAGATGTTTAGATCTGCTCAGTGAATTGTGTAATTAGCTACAATTAGATAACTAATTATATGCTTTAATTTCAGGTCATCCAAGTAAGATTGTTTTATATTTGCTTCAGAAGGCTTCATCTATAATAACTGAACATTTCATGGAGTTCTCTTAATTTTTAAGAACGTTATGGGCTTTTAACGGTTCGAGATCACAGCTTTTGAGTTAAGTTAATTGAAAGGCAATGGCGAACAAGATGCTAATTTCCGAGTATGAAAATGGTCATAACATTCTCAATACTGAAGATATGAAAGTGAATTAGGTGTCAAATTAAACTTCTTTTATGCTTTATTTGATGGGATAAATTGCAGACTTGATTTTAAAAATCTCAAAATTTTGTAACATTGCTAACCCAAGCGTGCCGCCATTTCATATTTTGCAATTGACTCCTGTATCTTCCCCACCACCGATATGAGGATAGCAGGTCGATAATTTCCTGTTTTGTCTTTCCCGCTTAAAAATAAAAGTGGGATAACATTAGCTACTCTCTAATCCACATGAACTGATGCTGAATCTATAGAACATTGGAAAAGTACCACCAATGCATCCACGATTTCCAAAGCCACCTGCTTGAGTACCATGGGATGCAGGTTTATCAATCTTCAGTCCCATCTGTCTACCCACTACCATTTCCTGCCTAATGTGCATTTCTTCAGTTCCTCCGTCACCAGTTCCTAGTACACCAGGGAGATTCTTTGTGTCCTCCTTAGTGAAGATGGTTCCAAAGTATCTGTTCACCTCGTCTGCCATTTCCTTGTTCCCCATAATAAATTCACCATTTTCAGTCTTCAATTGTCCAACTTTGGTCTTAACTATTTTTTCCTCTTCGCATACCTAAAATTTTTACTATCCTCCATTATATTCGTAGCTAGCTTATCCGCTTACCTCGTATTTTCTTCCCGTATTGCCTTTTTATTTATATTCTATTGCTCTTTAAAAGTTACCCATTCTCTGGCTTCCCGCTCACCTATGCTATGTTATAATTCTTCTATTTTATTTTTATACAGTCCCTGATTTCCCTTGTCACCCACGGCCTCCCTTTACTCCCCTTAGAATCTGTCTTCCTCTTTGGAATTAACTAATCTTACACCTTCTGTATTATTCCCAGGAATACCTGTCATTGTTGGTCCGCTCCCATCTCTACCAGGATATCTTTCGAGTCAACGTTGCCCAGTTCCTCCCTCATGGCACCGTAGTGCCCTTTGTTCAATTATAATACTGACACATCCTACTTACACTACACTCTCTCTCAAATTGTAGATCAAAACCTATCATATTTTGCTCACTTCCTCGTAATGTCTCCATCACCTCGAGTTAAGGCAAGAATACACTAATTTGCGCTATTTAAAGACCCCCAAAATGCACCACTCTTCCGCTGCATAGATTATACGACTGCTGCATTGACCTTCTGTCAGGTACAGCGCCTCCTAATCCAATCCTGGACGAGAGACTTCAGAGAACCTGGTCCATGAAAGAATGTAATCGCTCAATTATGGATTTTGCTATTGAATTTCGAACTATGGCTGCTAAGTGTGGATGGAATGAGACTGCTTTGTTGGATGCTTTTCGCAATGGATTATCTGAAGTTATCAAAGATCAGTTGGCTCCACTAACCCTGTCTTCCGACTTCGAGTCTATGATTTCCCTGGCAGTCCAAATTGACGCTAGGCTCAGAGAAAGAGAGCGAGAGAGGAGATCGGTGGCAGTTCGGTCCTCCTCCCAGCTGTGGCGGCAGCGTCGCCCTTCGCCTTCCGGTCGGGACTTCGTCCCTCTCGGCCGGTCCAGTCAGCCTACAGCGCCAGGGTTACACAAAAAGCTGGAGAAACTCAGCGGGTGCAGCAGCATCTAAGGAGCGAAGGAGATAGGCGACGTTTCGGGTCGAGACCCTTCTTCAAACTGGTCTGAAGACTCCACGTTGCTCACTCCTCCCACCACTCTGTTGTTAACGGCACTGGGTCCTAGTGCTTAATTTTTTTACAAGGTAAGCCTACAGCGCCACCTGTCCGTTCGGAGGAGTCCATGCAGGTGGGACGAGCCAAACTCAGCCCGGAGTAACGGCAACGCCGCCTAATGGAGGGGAGGTGTTTTTACTGTGAACTGGGACATTTGTTGAACGGCTGTTCAGTAAAAGACAAGGCTCACCAATGAAAGCGAGGACATTGGTGAGCTGTACCACTCCTATGAGCCGTTCCTCTCGTCAACTCACAACTGTAGAATTACTGGTGCATTCCCAGTGGCACTCCCTGCAGGCTTTGGTTGATTCTGGGGCAGATGAGAACTTCATGGACATTCGCTTGGCTGATGAATGGATGCAGGAACGTGAACAGCTTCAAGATCCTCAGGAGGCTAGTGCACTGGATGGGCGCCTATTGTACAGGGTGATTCACCGAACTCAACCTGTTCAACTTATCATGGCAGGTAATCACCTTGAGACCATCAGTTTTCATCTCCTCGACTGTCCTCTTCATCCTCTGGTTTTGGGGTTCCCTTGGCTGTCTTACCATAATCCTCACACGAACTGGGGTACTGGGGAAGTAATTTCTTGGGGAAATAAGTTTAAACTCATCTATCTGCATGATTCTTCTCCTGAGTATGAAGGATCCATCAAGGAGCAGTTTGCTGTGATCTTCCAGGACCACCCTCCGGCAGCCTCCCCGTTCAAGGGAGGGGAATTTTCCAGATCTCACCAAGGTTCCCTCATGTTATCTCGACCTAAAGGAGGTGTTCAACAAGGCCAAGGGCACCACTCTTCCGCTGCATAGATTATACGACTGTTGCATTGACCTTCTGTCAGGTACATCGCCTCCTGAGGGTCGTCGTTATTCCTTGTTTTCAACTGAGCAGCTAGCCATGGAGAATTACATTTACGACGCCCTTGCTGATGGGATCATCAGACCTTCCACGTTACCTGCGGGAGCTGGATTCTTCTTTGTGGGTAAGAACGATGGAACACTTCGGCCCTGCATTGACTAAAGAGAGCTCAATGACATCACTGTTCTCGAAGTTAGCTTAGGAATGCTTATCATCTGGTAAGGATAAGGGAGGGGGATAAATGGAAGACTGCGTTTAACACATCCAGTGGTCATTATGAATATCGGGTCATGCCGTTTGGTCTTACTAATGCTGCAGCAGTTTTTCAAGGCATGGTTAACGATGTATTACGGGACATACTGAATAAATTTGTGTTTGTGTACCTTGATGACATTTTGATCTTTTCTCCAGACGAAACTTCCCATGTGCAGCATGTACACCAGGTGCTGGAACGTTTGCTCTTGAATGATCTGTTTGTGAAAGCTGAGAAATGTGAATTTCATGCTAACACTGTTCAATTCCTTGGTTATGTTATATGATCTGATGGTGTACAGATGGACCCGGGCAAGTTCAGTGCTGTGGCCACCTGGCCTACACCCTCCAGTCGTAAGCGACTTCAGGGGTTCCTTGGGTTTGCTAATTTTTATACGAAGTTTATCCGGAACTTTAGTGTCACTGTTGCAACACTCTATGCTCTCACCTCACCCCACGTGCCTTTCTCTTGGTCCCCTCATGCAGAGTCTGCATTTATGAGACTCAAGAGGAGCTTCTCATCAGCCCCCATCCTGGTTCACCCTGACCCGTCGCTCCAGTTCGTGGTTGAGGTGGATGCCTCGGGTGTGGGCATCGGGGCCCTACTCTCCCAGAAATCCTCCACAGATGGTCGACAATATCCCTGCGCTTTCCTCTCAAGAAAGTTTTCTCCTGCTGAGAGAAATTACAATGTGGGTAACCGTGAACTGTTAGCGGTTAAAACAGCCTTGGAGGAATGGAGACATTGGTTGGATGGTACCAAGCAGCCGTTTCTAGTTTGGATAGACCACAAGAACCTGGAATACATCAAGTCAGCCAAACGCCTCAACTCGCGCCAAGCAAGGTGGGCTCTCTTCATTAATCGATTTCATTTTGAACTGTTTTACCGCCCTGGTGCCAAGAATGGCAAACCTGATGCTCTCTCCAGACAGTTTGATCCTGACCTGTCCCCTAAGGTTTCAACTCCCATTCTGCCTGCTTCCTGTTTTGTTGGGGCGGTCACTTGGGAGATTTAGAGGAGAGTTTCCGAGGCTACTGCTGGTGTTCAGTCTCCGCTAGGGTGTCCTTCTAATCGTATGTTTGTTCCCGAGTCTCTTCGTTCACAGGTGATTCACTGGGCTCATACGTCTCTGATCTCGTGTCATCCCGGTGTCCGCCGTACCCCGTTTGTGGCCAAACAACGGTTTTGGTGGCCTTCCATGGAGAGGGGGATTACGGAGTATGTCGCTGCCTGCAGTATTTGTGCTCAGAACAAGACCTGGTGACGGTCCGCCTTTGGCCTCCTGAATCCGCTGCCTGTCCCCTCACGCCCCTGTCAGAGATCTCCATAGAATTTGTCACGCGCCTGCGCTCTTCTGAAGGCAACACCACAGTCATGACTGTGGTGGACAGATTTTCTAAGATCCATTTCATTCCGTTGCACAAGCTTCCCTCCGCCGGAAAGACGGCAGAGGTCATGTTGTCTCATGTTTTTCGAATTCATGGATTTCCCAGAGATATTGTGTCTGACCGGGGCCTCAGTTCGTGTCCAGGTTTTGGAAGGAGTTTTGTTCTCTGTTGGACGCCACGGTCAGCCTTACATCTGGTTATCACCCGGAATCCAATGGACAGACTGAACGCCTTAACCAGGAATTGGAGACAGGACTGCGGTGCTTGGTGGCACACAATCCTTCAACTTGGAGCAAACACCTTATTTGGGTGGAGTATGCACACAACACACTTCCTTGCTCATCCCCTGTTCTCTCTCCATTCCAGTGTGCCTATGGTTATCAACCGCCATTGTTGCCTGCTGTGGAGAAGGAATAGTAAGATTGAACGAGAACTTACCAGTTCGAAGGTTGATCATTATTTCATGAGGAGTTGCGATGAGGGATTTCGTGAAGAACCCGCCAGCACGCATGCGCGACATTCTTCAAAGTAGCGGTGTGGAATCACAGAAACAACAACAGAAATGACTTGGCATATTAAGATTGAAGAGACTCTAATTACAAGTTGATTATGATCGAGGGTTGGGAGCGGAGGGCACGAAATCCCTCATCGCAACTCCTCATGAAATAAAGATCAACTTTCGAACTGGTAAGTTCTCGTTCAATCTTACTATTACATTTCGGAGTCACGTGAGTGATTTCGTGAAGACTTCAAAGCTCTGTGATTCCACGCCCTGGACCACGTCCATGCTGTCACACACCACTTATGAGGATGGATAGGAGTAATCAACTTTTCAGACTGCTTGTACTGAAAAACAAGAGCAACATTTGTTAACAACAAAAGAAAACCCCTTATTCGGGGACATCTCCACGTTCTTGACCTGCATTCAGCACGGCCTCCGCGAACTGCAGAGGAGCGGCAACAGATGCATTGTAGAACCGCTGGAAGGTGGCTTCGTTCGCCATCCTACTGTGGCAAGAATATGGTCCATGGGCACCTCCATGACCCTTGCCGCCGACGTTGATGCATGCCCTGGTGGAATGGGATTTGAAGATATTAGTGTCAACACGTGACCTACCCAAGACGATCCTGAGCCACCTGGATATCGTCTGGACCGTCACTCTATGGTGAGGTTTCTCCATTCCTTCAGTTTTCTCGTCACTTTCACCTAGTGACGGATATGGGCGGCTAAACATAGCCTTGCATCAGCGGAGTATGCCAGGAACTTCAGCTGCAGCCCTGTGCACCCAGGTCTATGCTGCTTGAGTAGCTCGTCTATGACGAAGACTACTTCTGCAGGGGTAGAGATCATCCTGTCGATCCGGATTTTGCGGAGTGTCTGTACCCTCTATGCTGAAGTCAGTGCCAGTAACATCACCAGCTTCAGGGTGAGTTTATCCAGTTCCAGGCCCTCCATGGGCGACCACGTCCTGAGCAGGGTGAGTATTTCTCCGATATCCCAGGTGATATTATAGCGTGGTCTGGGCGGATTCGAATTGAATATTCCCCGCATGAGTCTGGACACCAGCCTGTTGGGTCCTACCTTAATATTGAGGTAGAATGACAGCGCACTCGAGGCGCTGTTGATGGCACTGTAGCTCAGGTGTTCATTATGATGCAACCCCGCCAGAATTCCAATACGTCGGATATGGTTACAGCGTCGTATGTAATATGGGAGCGGCCGCAGTAGGTTTCCCATTTCCGGATGTGAGAGAGGTATTGCCGCCTGGTGAACTCCCAGCATGACGCTCCGATGGTATCCATGGTTCTATATGATAGGCCATACCGCAGTGATGGCCCGTGCAGAACCTCCAAGCCAACAAGTTTAGATGACTGTGGCAGGGATGTGGTCCCCCTGACACAGGGTTTGTACCAATTATGGGTAACCCTCTAAGAGGACCCAAGGTTGACTGATCATATCAAGGACCACCGGAGACCATGGCTGCGTAGGCCAGTCGGGTATGATAAGAATGCCCTTAGCAGCATCTGTCTGGATTACCCGCAACACCCGACTGATGAGGCAAAATGGAGGAAATGCATAGAAACCAATTTCCCCTAGTCCAGCGAGACGCATCCATCGCCATTGCCCCAGGATCGGGTTCCCACGAACGTATGTTGGTACCTGATGGTTCAACCGTGACGCAAAGAGGTCGATATCCGGTTCACCAAATTTGGCAGTAATTTTAGCGGATATTTGGAGATTCATCATCCTCTCGATTTTGTCATAGAATTTGCGTGACCTGGTGTCCGCCACTGTATAGAGCTCACCTGGGAAACAGGTAGCTGAAATCCAAATATTCCGTGGAACACACCAGAGCCAAATTGTATTTGCCAATTCATCACATGAAAGTGACCTGGTACCGCCCATATGGTTTAGATATGCCACCGCAGTGGTATTATTTATTTGGAGACGGACATGAGCATCAGTAAGGCTAGAACAATAAGCTCGAAGTCCGTGAAATGCTTCCAGCATCTCCAAATAGTTTATCCCTTGTGACAACAACAGGGTAGATTCAAGTGTGTCCCATCTGCCCTCACAACTGGAGCAGTTGTCTGTAGCTCCCCAGACATGGGAGCTTGCGTCTGTTTGTAAGTATACCATCGGATTGGCCAAAATGATGGGTTTAAGTGAGACATAAATATTGTCAATCCTCCATTATAACTCAATCTGTGCCTTGAAAGGCAGCTGCATTGGTCTATCGAAATGTCTAGAGTTCAGTTTTAACGCTGTGACCTTGGCTCTCTGCAAATTTTGATAATGCACAGGCCCGTATTGGGCAGCTGGAAAAAAGCTACAATCTTGCCAATCACCTTAGTAGTTTGTCGAATTGATGGTATACTGGCCCACACTAGACCCTACCATAGTTGGGTGACATCGCCAACCAAGTTAGTTGGTATGGTGGCCCTCACGGGATTGGAATCCACCGTAACCCCAGATACCCTCAACCTGTGAAGGGCAGGACGTTGATTTATCTGGATGGATAATGAACCCCATTTCCTGAAAACATTTCCACGGTGGCTGAAACTGCCAGTTCGGCTGATTCCCAATAATTAGGATATCACCTAGATAGGCCAACACTATGTGATTTTGTCTCCAAGTGTAGCCAGTATTGATTGGAGCAATTTAGAAATAATCTAGGGGTGTGTAAGCCCATTTGGCAAAGCTCTGTATAGCTAGAGCTGATCCATCCAGATAAATGGCAAGAACTTCCTGTGGCATTTCTGAATGGATACTGAATAGCATGCATCTTTTAATCAATGCATGCCACAAAGCAGCCCCCAGAACCCAATAACTTAGATGTCTGGAACTTTTCCAGTTTGAAATGGGTATATTCTACAAAAGTATTCAAATGGTTCAAATCCAAAATAATCCGACATCCTCCATCCCTCCTTGTGACTGTAATTTTTTCAGCATAGCCTACTGCCGCTCTTTGCTGGACAGTGTAAATTTCAGATCTGCATATGCTGGGATGGAGGGATGTCACCATTGATGAATTCAATCGCATGGCCTTGAATACTTTGTAAGATAAACTCATCAGACGTGATGGTACCGCATGCCACCGGAAAGAGCCGTAGTCTCCCACCAACATGTGAATTTAAACATGCAGGTACGTGAAATCCAGACCACCTTACCTTCATCGGCGGCCCTTGATATGCATGGCCGGATGTGGAGGTGCTGGATTCTGAAATTGAGGCGGAGCTGGAGCGTAGGCCCTTGCTGGCCTAACGGCAGGGCCTTGTGGCCTGAAAAATAGCACTCCCTGGCCTGCTGCCTGGTCGAGATATGTGACCACATGAGTCCCACCGTCGCAGCGTGGTCATCCCGCTCCTTGACCCTCTTCGGGAGGTCTTCCCCGAAAATTTTGATTCTGTTGCAGGAGGAGCTCCAACATCCGCTCCATCCTGGCCAATACGCCCCTCGCCCTTGGAACTCGGGCGGACGAAGTCCTCATGTTCTGCTGAACTGCTGAGGCTTCGTTCATCGGTCCGCACCTCGTCGAGGTGAACCCGGTGCCGGAAGTTGTCGCTGCCAGCCGCCGCAGCAAAGCTGAGCGATTCCCGCGCGGGAGGTACGCTCAAACGCCTCCTCGGCGGAGCTTGATCCCGCTGCCACGGAGGGCAAACGCGGTGGAGAGTCGGCACCCAATGCCTCAGCACGGTGACCCGAAGCCCGCGCGGGCTTGCCGGCAGCCCACATCATGGACCTTGCCGACGCATGGTCTCGTCCTCCCATCCATGGGGGACTCGGCGACCGTGGCGTATTGACTATGGGCTCGTTGAAGGGAGTAGCAGTTCGCTGGGCTTTGTGCCTGTTTGAAGGCCTCCGATAGGACCTCCTCCTCCTGGAGCTGATGGTTGGTCAGGAAGTCCGCGGTGGCGGCCAGTTTGGGGTTGAGGGGTAGTCCCGATGTCACTGACAATCCTCTGGCTGCCTCAGGCTCCTGCTGACGATGGTGAAACCTTCCTGTGCCCACTGGAGCTGGATGCTTCCTCCCGATGATTCTGTTGCAGGAGGAGCTCCAACATCCGCTCCATCCTGGCCAATACGCCCCTCGCCCTGAGAACGCGGGCGGACGGAGTCCTCATGTTCTGCTGAACTGCTGAGGCTCCGTTCATCGGCCCGCACCTCGTCGAGGTGAACCCGGTGCCGGAAGTTGTCGCTGCCAGCCGCCGCAGCAAAGCTGAGGGATTCCCGCGCGGGAGGTACGCTCAACGCCTCCTCGGCGGAGCTTGATCCCGCTGCCCCGGAGGGCAAACGCGGTGGAGAGTCGGCACCCAATGCCTCAGCACGGTGACCCGACGCCCGCGCGAGCTTGCCGGCTGCCCACATCATGGACCTTGCCGACGCATGGTCTCGTCCTCCCATCCATGGGGGACTCGGCGACCGTGGCGGGACTCCTCCCAAGTGACCCGTCCCGGCCTCGGTGGTTGGGGAGTCCACTGGTCCTGACAGGTCTCCCAGTGGACTTGAGTCCCGCCATGACACCAGTCCGCAGGTTAGCGGCAGGTGACGCCTTTGCCCCTAAAGGGTTAGGATTCCGGGCTCCATCCCTCCCTCTTCTCCGAGGGCTCAGGGAGAAGGGCCGTGCAGCAGCACGCGAGCCCTAACCCAGGTCGACCAACGAGCCCGTTGGCGACCCCGATACGGAAACAGGGTCTACCTGCTCCTCGAACCAGCACTGGAGCTCCTGCTCCTCGAATCAGCACTGGAGCTCCTGCACAGCGGCGGGTCGGGCCCTGTAGCAACAGGGCTCCCCGACTACCACGCCTATATCCCCGCCCGCCTGCTTCCACGTACCTGTAGGGAGAGAACACACTACACACTCGCCACTACACACTCGACACCAACTCCCACTGGAGCTCCGGTGTATCGGCGGGTCGGGCCCTGTACCAACAGGGCTCCCCGACTACCACGCCTATTTCCCGGCCCGACTCGCAGGTGCAGCCGTTGAGGAGGGCTCTGGGATAAGTGGCCAGCGACTCCAGATGTCCTGGCCCTTACGGTTTCCACGTTCCTGTAGGGAGAGAACACACCCCCCCCCCCCAACAGGAACACCAACTATAGGGGGCTTAGCCTTACCTGAGTCGGCCCTCTGAAGGGCTGGTCGGGAGCCGCGCTCCGCTCCAGCCGTCGGCAGCAATGCGTTGCGACGATATGTCGCGCATGCGTGCTGGCGGGTTCTTCACGAAATCACTCACGTGACTCCGAAATGAAATACAGTGTGCCAGGTCTCGCGTTTGATCTAGTTTTTGTTTCTTATTGGTTTTAGTATTTGAGTTCGCATTCTTGTTTTATTTTGGTGTCTCACATCTCCTCTTATTTCAGGTCCCATTTCCTGCCATGTCGTTTACTCTCATGTGATTGTTGGCCCCACCCTGATGTGTTTCACCTGTGTCTCGTTATCCCCTGTTAAGTCTGTATTTAAGCCCTTTGTGTTTTTGTTCTCATTGCCAGTTCGTTGTGTATGCTATTTGGTATCACCTCGTTCCAGCTCTTGAAATATTGTGACTTTGTGAACTCGACCATTGCCTGTTTGTCGGCCACTGTTTTTGCCTGCTCCTAGATTATACTGTTGCTTCTGTGCTTGCTTACCTGTGTACCGACTTGGACTGATGAAACTCTGAATACGGATCTGCCCTGTGTCTGAGCCTGCATTTGTGTCCTCGTCCTCGTTCAGTTCTGACAGGTTGTCTTTAACTACACCGACAACTTTGTTCACCATCCCATCAAGGTATTTTCTCATACCGCCTCTGCACACGAACATCTTACCAGGCTGGCACTTTGCTACAGCTAGTATAGCTGCTTCTGCTCACACGTTCGATCCTGACTTCGGCAGATTTTTCTGTTGAGTTTGCACGTTCTCCCTGTGACTGGGTACTCTTCGATGGCTTCGGTTTACGCCCACATCGCAAGTGGTTTAGGTTAATTGACCACTGTTACATTGCCTCCAATGCGTAGTAAGAATATGGGATTACATCATCAGCATCAGTCGAAACGAGTATGACTGTCCTCTCGTGGAGAGGCGCCTGTGCGTGACTTTGTTTAACGCGGGGAGACTGGTGCGCAGACAGCCACCACACGCTCCTTGACAGATCTGCGTCATAATCCAGAGGCATGGAATTCAAGACGACCGGGAACCATTTTCTGCTGCAGCCTTCACCCGCCTTCCCAGCCGTTGTGACCCTCCGCCAAGGTCAGTCATCGTCCCCCGTTTGTTCCACCGTTGAGGTCTTGGTTGGATCGCTCTTTGTAAGAGACCTCCCCTCGTTCTTACCGCCAAGGGTGACCCTACCAGAACCATAGCTCGAGGCGGCATCGCTCTCAGGATCTCACGACCACACAAGCCTCTCCACCATGACTAGGTGACAATCCACGGAGAATTATACAGAACTAGGCTGAACAGTTGATCTGCGGCCGGCATGGATTCGGTGGGCAGAAGAGCCTGTGTCCATGCTGTGTCCTTCCATCAATAAACCATAAAACTCCGTTTGGTGTTTGTATTTTCCAGTTTAGATAAGGAATCATTGACCGCTAACTTTCGTTCACTTTCTTCCAAGAGGCTGATTGGCATGCTGCACATTCTCAATACTTTGTTCCCCCAATGAATATATGCGCAGTAGTGAAAGGGGACCTCCACTTATTGGCGGAGTATCAAAGACATACAAATAAAGCTGACATGCAAAAGAACCAAAGCGACACCTGTAAAATGCAGCATTGATTTCGTGTTGTTGACGTGGTGAAAAATTATACTTCAACATTCAATACACATATGTTTACTTTACAAAGATGAGAACTGTTTGTGAATTTATCTCTGCGGTTTTCCATAAAGCCTGTGTTTACCAGATTGACCGAAGAATGTAACTGTTCTGTAATTCTTTATTTTTTGTCCTCATTCTTTAGGGAACGGGGGTTTCGCTCTAGTACCATAGATGAGGCCCTCACACGTGTCTTCTCGATACCCCGCAGCTCCTTTCTTGCACCCCCCACGCCGCAACATGGGTATAATCCCCACATTCCTTACCTTTCAATCATTTCAGCCATCACATGAAACATATAATCCTCCATTTCCGCCACCTCCAAAGGGATACCACCACCATCTACCGATATCCACCACTTTCCTACTTCCGCAGAGACCATTCCCTCCGCAACTCCCTAGTTAACTAATTCCTTCCCACCAAAACCACCCTCTCCCTTGTTACTTTCCCCTGCAACCACATGAGATGCAACACATGTCCTTATACCGGCACCTTCGACTCTGCCCAGGGACCCCGACTGTTCTTTCAGGTTGGGCAGAGGTTCACTTGTACCTCCTCCAAATTCATCTCCTCTATCTGTTGTTCCAGGGGGGGGACTCTTATAGATCAGCGAGACCAAACGTGGACTGAGCAATCGCTTCGGTCAGTCCACCTGGGCTTACATGATATCACGATTGCAAAACACTTTCACTCTCCTTCCCATCCCCGCTCCTTTCTGTCCTTGGCCTCCTCCATTGTCAGGGTGAGGCCAAATGCAAATTGGAGGAATAACACATACATCGCTTGGGCAGCTTACGACCCATTGGTATGAATATTGATTCTCTAATTTCAAGCATGCCCTCTCTCTCCATCCCTCCCACACCCCCGTCGTTGATCTAGTTTATCGTCCTGGTGAATTTTGTTGTCTCTAAAACTCGTTTTCACCTAATAATGGACCGTTTCCGTTATCATCGTAAATGTTTGCATATATTTCATTAATTTGTTCTATATATCTCTATATCATCGTCTATATCTCTCGTTTCCATTTCCCCTGACTCACTGAAGAAGGGTCTCAACCCGTAACGCCACGTATTCATTTTCTCTCGAGATGCTGCTCATGCTGGACTAGTGACTACAGCTGAGGTATCACGGCTATTTGAGTCCAA
The DNA here is from genome assembly GCA_963514005.1 of Raja brachyura. Next base: position 98,912 of record CAUPSL010001035.1, read on the forward strand.
ATCCTTAATAAACCTGATAAACTGACATGATTGAGAAACACATCGCTGCTTTACGAGATTGTATTTCGGTGCTGCCCTCTGCACACAATTCTGCGGAACACACAATGTGGCATCACAGTGAAGCTGACGTAAATATTGACGTGAACTTAAGTGCGTACGGTTATGTTTGGATATTTATGCACGGGTGGGGAGCAGGTCTAGGGGTGGGGTTTGCATTGGGCCGCATGGGCAGAATTGCAATGAATGAACAACAGTTACATACAGGAATGCTCGAGTAGTCAATCGGTCCAGTTGGTGTGAAAACAATGGGGTTTGCGGGAGAAAGTTTGTCATCCCGTGAACAACACTACGTAAGAAATGTCATCAAATATGTTGAAGCGGAATTAACTGGGATAATAGATTGGATTATGTGCAGGAAGCTGAGAAGTGCAGTCAAGCTATCTGTGGAAGTTAGTGCATACATCCTATGACCCAAGATGGAGATGTGGTTAATCAAGAAACGGAAGGTCATAGCCATGGTGTGATACAGTGTGGAAACATCCTAACAAACCAAATGTTATCAGCAAAATTCAATCTTTCTAGGTGTTGTAGACAAGGCTGTCCGTTATCACCTTTATTATTTGCACTCGCTATAGAATTATTGGCCGAAAGGATTAGAGTAGAACCAGAAATTGATGGAAATAAATAACAAAACTACAATTAACAAAATATCTTTATATGCAGATGATGTTTTATTATATATAACAAAACCAGAGATTAGTATCCCTAAAGTACTTGAAGTGATAAATGAATTTAGTAAGTTCTCAGGATATAGAATTAACTGGAATAAAAGTGAAATTATGCCTATAACAGGAATTAAATTGAATAAATTACAAAAATTTCCATTTAAAATAGCTAACAATCAAATTAAATATCTTGGAATTAATGTATTAAAATCTTATAACTCTTTATTTAAATCTAATTTTCCCCAATTATTAAATAAATTAAAAAATAATATTTTATATTGGAAAACATTACCGATATCAATGATCGGTAGAATAAATGCCATTAAAATGATTTTTTTACCTCAATTACTATACTTATTTCAAGCCATTCCGTTATATCTTCCTAATTTTTTGTTTAATTGATTCTATAGTTCATAGCTTTATTTGGGATTACAAAAATCACAGAATAAGTAAAACACACTTATGTAAATCTAAGATAAATGGTGGCTTAGCTTTACCTAATTTGTTATATTATTTTTGGGCGGTTCAGATTAAGAACTTTAATTATTGGTTGATATAGATGGAACAGGACCCGGTTTGGTTAAGAATTGAAAAGGAAGATTATTTCCCATTCGACATAAGCACAATACTCCTTGGTACAAAAAAATCATATAAGGAAAACCCTATAATTTTAAATAATATACGTACCTGGAAACAAATCATTCAGATTTTACATTTAGAAACTATGCCATTTTGCTTACCAATTATGAATAATCCTATGTTTAGGAGGGCGTTATGCTATATTTAAGAGGGCGTTAGATGTGGCACTTGTGGCTAAAGGGATCAGGGGGTACGGAGAGAAGGCAGGTATGGGATACTGAGTTGGATGATCAGCCATGATCACATTGAATGGCGGTGCAGGCTCGAAGGGCCGAATGGCCTACTCTTGCACCTATTTTCTATGTTTCTATGTTTCTATGTTTAAACCTTCGACATTGGATGTGGGGTTTAGACATTGGAAAAATTTAGGAATAATAAGGATAGAACATCTTTATAGGAATGGGAAATTCCTCTCATTTCAGGAGTTGAAAGAGATTTATGGATTGCAAGCAAATAATTTATTTAGATATTTACAAATTAGAGATTATGTCAAATTAAATACGCTAAATTATAGAAATAGAGATCCAGGTTTACTGGATGAAGTACTTAACAAGCATCCAACAACAGAAAAATTAATAGCATATATATACAGTATTTTTTGGACAGGGAAATGCCAAAAACTGAACTATTCCGACAAAAATGGGAAAATGAAATTGGTCTACCTATATCAGAAGATTTTTGGGAAGAAAGCTTACAACGAATTCACCGCTGTTCGTTAAATGCCAGACATACTTTGATACAATTCAAAGTAATACATAGATTACACTACTCAAAAAAGAAATTAAATAGAATGTTTCCTAATATATCACCAGTATGTGATAAATGTCAGCACGTAGAAGCCGATTTAACTCATAGTTTTGTAATATGTACAAAACTTAATAATTATTGGACTGGGATTTTTAGAATTATTTCCATAGTTTTGAAGATCACATTAAGCCCTGACTTAAAATTAATTATATTTGGGGTTTTAGATTCAAACCAAACTCTAACAGTAAATCAAAGAAATTTTCTGGATTACTGTTTAATAATTGGAAAAAAATTAATATTACAATTTTGGAAGGGACCATTATCCCCCACAATTAAAATGTGGACAGTCGAAATGTTGGAGACATTACAATTGGAGAGAATTAGGTTTATCCTAATGGATAAACTTGAGCTTCATTCACTGATTATATGAAGGGGTAGCTGGGCTCAGCATTGAAACTCAATAAGTACCCGGTGGAAAGATCAAATAAAAATGTTTAATTTCAGATTTATATACTCGTCTCTATATATTATACTTAGAAATTGATAAGATGTATACTGTTTTCTTTTCCACAAGTATAATAACAGTTTACCAGTTATACGTTTTTTTTTGTTTTTGTTTTTTGTTTTTTTTTGTTTTTGTTTTTTCTTTTTTGTTTTTTGTTTGTTGTTTTTTTATTTTTCTATGTTTTATTTATTTTATATTAATCAAATATAATCATACTCTTTTAATTATCCACTATTCATTCTTTATACTTTTTTCTTATTCTCTTTTTAACTCTATATAAAAAAAGTAAGGCCTATATATATGGTTTGCTAATATTTATATAATTTTGGAAAGATGTATTAACAATATCTGAAAGAAAATTGTTATATTATTTGTAATATGTATGGCCTCTAATAAAAATATATTTAAAAAAAAAATAATATATATATATATATATATATATATATATATATATATATATATATATGTGTGTGTGTTGAAGCGGAATTAACTGGGATAATAGATTGGATTATGTGCAGGAAGCTGAGAAGTGCAGTCAAGCTATCTGTGGAAGTCAGTGCATACATCCTATGACCCAAGATGGAGATGTGGCTAATCAAGAAACGGAAGGTCATAGCCATGTGATACAGTGTGGGAACAGTCCTTTCGGCCCAACATCCAAAACCTGCCAACATGTCCCTGCTAAACCTGCCTGAATTTAGTCCCTACCCCGCCAAACCAGTCCTATCCACGTACCTGTCTAATAGTCTCTGAAAACTTGAGACGTTCCCAGACTTTGTATGAAATAGTTACCCCTAAGATTCCCCTCTCAACTAAACCATATGTCTTGATTACGCCCCCTATGTTTCATTCAAACGGTGGTGGTGTATGGACCAAGCTGACAGAGGAGGTAGTGGAGGCTAGGACAATCGCAACGTTTAAGAAATCATTAGACAGGTACATGGATAGGACAGGTTTGGAGGGATATGGACCAAACGCAGGCAAGTGGAACGGGTGTAGCTGGAACATATTTGCCGGTATGAGGAAGCTGTGCTGGGGGCGTGTTTCTACGCTGTTTCACTCTATGACTCTATGATCTGCGTTCCAACCTCACACTTCAATTTGGTTGTGAACCGCAGTACACTCCCAACGACTACACATTTCCCGCTATGATGTATTTACTCTCGGCAAAGGGACAACGTCTTTCTGACTCACTGATTCCACAAACATGGTCACAAATCGGTTCGAGCTGTAATGTAAATTACCAGATAGATATACATCTGACTGCACTTCGCTCATATATATAAATGGTTCCCGCTGAAAATAGGGAATAAAACAAAATACTTTTGATACAAACGTTTGCAATATTTCTCACAGGCCAGAATATGAGATATCGCAATACGTTAAAAAAAGTATCTGCAGAAATTATACGGGGAGTTGAGTTTCCACAGCGATATAAAATGGAGACTCAAGGAACTGCAGATGCTGGTTTACAAAAAAAATGCTTGAGAAACGGAAGGAGTCAGCAAGCATCTCTGAAATGTGATAGAACTTAAGTGCGAGTTTACTGCGATTCACATAGACGTTGATATTCACAATCTTGATGGACTTTTTTATATTGCATTTATGTGCTGGGTCCAGGACGGATCTTTGGAGATATGCACGCACAGGGATTTGAAGCTTTGACTCTCTCCACATCCGCCCCGTCGATGAAGATGGGTTTGTGGAGCAGAGTGACATAGGATTGCACGTACCGTGTTCCCTGTATGTGGTATCTCCGATAGATAGGGTGTTCAAGAAGGTTTTCGGTACACTGGCCTTCATCCTTCCGCGTTTTGCACACAGAGGAACGGACTGCCAGAGGAGGTATTTGAGACAAGCGCTATAGTGACATTTAAAAGGATATTTGGACAGGTAAATGACCAGGAAATGCTTAGAGGTTTATGGGCCAAACTCGGGAAGGTGCGACAAGCACACTGTCGCAGATGGCAAGTTGGGACAAAGTGCCTGATTCCGTGCTCAATGAGTCTATTAATCTAAGTTGGGTGCAAATGCTAAAGACGGCGAATCCCATTTGACCGAATATGACTTGGCCCAAATGAACGTCGAAATGTATTGGCTATGTTTGTTAACCGTGCCCTTTTTTAGGAGATACTCATATATTCTTTTGCAGCCCAATATAGGACTGGTTAGTTACGGCTAAGGCTCATTAATTTGAGCAAGTACCTTTAACGAAACACATTATGATGGAGGAACGCGGTTCGTCACACAGAGTTCATGGAACGAGTTGACAGGTAGCTTTTCGGCTGGGGATCATTCATACTCAAAAGGTCGCCTATCTGTTCCACCGTAGATAGACATAAAATGCTGGAGTAAGTTAGCGGGACAGGCAGCATATCTGGAGGGAAGGGGCTCGACCCGAAACGTCACCCATTCATTCGCTCCAGACCTGCTCTCTGTGCCGCTGAGTTAATCCAGCATTTTGTGTATATCATTGATTTGTAGCACCATCTCCAGTTCTTTCCTACACATATTGCTTGTTCCTCCGCAGATGCTCTTTGACCAGCACTTTGCGTTTTTCTCTAAATCTCAGAATCTGCAGTTGGTTGTTCCTCGACGTCAGTAGCTTGTTTTTTTTTTTGTTTTTAGGCTAGTCGAGAGTTTATTTCATGCAAATATCTGAACAGCTCAGATAGAAATACCTGAAATAGTGGTGGAACGCATAGAACTAGGATGTAGTTTCATATCAATCGTTGCAATTGCCAGTGGGGTTGCGGTTGTTTATCAAAAACGATTACTGGAATGAAAAGCTAAATATTCCCTCTAGTGCCGACTTCGGCTTGCAGAGCTGCTGCCTCACAGCGCTTGAGCCCGGGTTCGACCCTGACATCGCGGATTTTCGCGTTCTCACTGGATCCCCTAAGGTTTCCTCCAAGTGCTCCGCTTTCCTTCCACATCCCAAAGGCGTGCGGGTTTGTAGATCAATTAGCCTCCATAAATTACTCCACCTCTGGAGGGAGTGGATACAGAATTAACATAACATAGAACTAATTTGAACTGGTGATCGATGGTCATCGTCGAGTTCGTAGCTGAAGGACCTGTTTCCAGACTGTGCCCTTCAATTAATTTTTAATTGTTAAGCGACAGCTCAATTCAGTAATAAAATAACCGGGTCAAATTGTTTTATTGATTTTAATTTTCTGAGAAATAGTTATGTTTGTGCTGTACGACCCTCAAAAGTAATATATCAAATATATGTTGCTGTGAATATAATGCCTAATGTAGGATTCGCATCTCGCATCACTCGTGTATTCTAGAGATACATATAAAAAAATGACAGATGAAAATACACATTTTCCGGTTCAGGAATATAAGCTTCTTCCGTTTTGCTAAGCTGCGGACGTTATTAACGTAAAGCAGTGAGGAGAGTTAGCGGAATGCCAACAATATTTTTCAATTCTTGCCTGAATTTGACCTGTGACACTGCATAAATAAAAGTATTAGTGCATGCACTTAAACTCCGAAGCATGTAACCAGATTTTTCAGTTATTGTGAAGGCGTTGTTATAATTAGTCGTAAGTAACTGATCGCCTGTAAATGGTACTGAAAGAAAACATACGAAAATGACCATCCACAGAAGTATAAAAGTGCCAGTTATCGCCAGCAGTAAAATAATAGATTTTCTTCGATTCTCAATCTCGGGATCGGTTTCCCCCCTGGTGTTATTGTGTTGCCGTAGTCCCTGCCTCACTTTATTGGCCATTAAAATATTTCTTATAGTTAGGGAGTTAAGCAGTAAGATCAGAACAAAAGGTACAAACGGGTTCAAGATAGTTTCCAACCAAAGAAGAGCAATCCATACAGGTGAGATGAAGCAGCTTGCTTTTACAGAACAGAACCATGCAACATTCTCAATTATTTCTCGCGGTTCATATATAAAGTAAGTGCGCACATTTTCGACAATGCTCAGAGAACACACCACAGTTATCACAATGTTTGCAGTTTTTTCGGTGCAATACCTGATTCGAAAACGTTGATAGCAAATAGATATAAACCGATCAAAGGTGAAAGCAACAGTTAACCAGACTGAACAATCAAGGGAAACAAAAATAAGGGTCAGGTTTATACTGCAAATGGGAGTGTAATTGAGGAACGAATTTGAGAAATAAGCATTCTTGATTTCATACAGGACCACTTCAAATATCAGGACCATGAGATCACCTACTGCCATGGCAACAAGATAACGAGTGATGCATTTGGAGAGACCACAGTTACCCCGGTGGAGAATGACAATGGCCAACAAGTTCGCTGTAACAGAAGAAGACATTGTATTATAATTCGCATTCTTGGAAAACGATTAGGCTACAATCCTTTGCAAGACATTTGACAGATTTTCTTTCACATAGAAATGGCTTCCATTTCATTCAAATCTATCAAAAGGTTCGGAATCAAACCTGATGTATAATGATATAGGGAAGAACTGTAGATACTGGTTTAAACCGAAGATAGACACTAAAATGCTGGAGTAACTCATCGGGGCAGGCAGCATATCTGGAGAGAAGGAATGGATTACGTTTCGGATCGAAAAGAAGGGTCTCGACCCGAAACGCCACCCATTCATTCTCTCCGGGGATGTTGTCTATCCCGCTCAGTTCCTCCAGCATGTTGTGTCTATCTTCTGATCTACAACTGACTACACAATGCTACGTTTCTGCTTTGAATGTAAACTACTAAAGGACAACACTTTACACTTACAGGACGAAAAGCCCATAACTAGCGATAGACAAGAAAGCACGATGTGCTAACTGAAACTACAGTTACATCTCCCCACATTTGTAACTTCACCATGTTTGATATCTACACATATATATATATATATATATTTGGTAGTCGAAGGTGAATAGCCTCCATCTGTATTGCAGATAGTTTTCTTTTGCAATAGATCTCGTAAAGGCCGGAATTACTTCGAGTCATGTCTTCTCAATAGAGTCTCCGCAAATTATTCAACACCACTGCATTGTCTTTCTTTCATTATCATGAGACAAGGAACCCGACTATTCACTCCAGAAGTAGGCGCGCTTCTTCGAGTCTACGCCCCAGGATGCTGACTATTCACTGCCCAAGGACGGACATGTTGCTTCAGACATAATTAAACTTTCCACTTACAGCACGAAAAGCTCACAACTAACAATAGACAAGAAGGCAAGGTGTGCTTACACCCCGTAAAGATGCCACGTTACTTGTCAGTTTTTTGTTGCAGCCGCCATTGTTCTCGGGTTCTGTGCATGAGTACATCTGCATGTCAAGTGTCAATTGAAACGATAGTTACACCCCTGCACATTTGTAACTTCACCATGTGTGATATCCAGAAATGTAGAGGCTGAATTATTGTGATTGGTATTTGAAAGTGAATAAACTCCATCTGCAATTTCAAAACTTTTATTTTACAATAAACCTCGTAAATACCGGAATTACTTCGAGACATGTCATCTTAATAGAATATCCGCCAATGATTCAATACCACTGCGTTGTCTTTCGTTCATTATCATGTGAAAAGGAATCTGACTCTTCACTCCGGAAGGACGGACATGCAGCTTTAGACAACATTAAGAGGAAATATAACTCAGTGAGCCGGATAGCATAACGGCATCTCAAACCACCAAGAAAACCAAAACTGCACACGATCGGCAATGCTCAAAATGACACAGGGAGCTGAAATAATTCAGCAGGTCCGGCAGGGTCTCTGTACAAAATGGATGGCTGACGTTTCGCATCGAGACTCGTTTTCAGAATGATCTGATACATTTATAAACTTCTCTGGCGCACGAAATCTTTTAAAACAATCCCCATCCAGGTTAAACGAAACGAAAATTCGCCCAAACAATACGTAAATATATAACAGGGTACAAACTGCAAATTAAGCATAATCGTCACCAACATCCTATTGAATCAATGACAACTAGAACAACAAAGAAACAAGCAGGAGGTAAGGATGTACGTGTGAGTTTGAAAGCGTAGTCAAATGCAATCTAGAACACACATTACTTCACCACTAGACACTGTAACACACGGAATGGAGTTAGAAATGCGCTGAAGGTGCAATTCTCGGCTGAGTGGGAATCAGATGCCCATGTCTGCTCCTGCTATCGTTGAAATTACAACTGTAGTAGAACCTCCCTGCTCCCATATTCAAATCCTTTCACTATGAATGCTAACATACCATTTGCTCTCTTCACTGCCTGCTGCACCTGCATGCCTACTTTCAATGATTGGTGTACCATGACACCTAGGTCTCGTCGCATCTCCCCTTTTCCTAATTTGCCACCATTCAGATAATAGTCTACCCTCCTGTTTTTGCCACCAAAGTGGATAACCTCACATTTATCCACATTATACTGCATCTGCCATGCATTTGCCCACTCACCCAGCCTATCCAAGTCACCGTGCACCTTGCAGGCTTGACGCATGGGGGACGTGTACATATAAGATTAATGTTGCATTAATGTGACGTTATGGCACGTTGCCTGCGCTACACATTCATGAAGAACTGAATTAAACTGTTAAACCCTTTCAGCTACGTATGCTGATTGACAGTAACGTCAACATTAACCAAATATAGACACGCAAAACTAGTCCGCCGTTCTGAAAGTAACTTACCAGGAACGCCAATTATTGCAAGGCTAGGGTAGTATATACCTTCTATCTGTAGGATTACTGGTTGTCCCATAGTCTGAGATAGGCTATGCTTCAGATCGTTTCGGAGTGTCGACGATAGCTTGCATTCAAATTCAAGTCTTATTTATATCCGCGAGAAATCCCAGACGTGCAGTTGGTTAATTGGTGGCACTTAATCATTTGCTCGCCCACGAAGCGCAATTTTTTATGTTCGCCCAATATGCATTTCATCTTTTCTGGAAAACAGGACTCACCATTTAGAGTTCTCAATAAACGTGGGACAAAGGAAAACGCTGAATTTATGTGTGAGCTTTCTGGTTCGATGACATAACACATACATGGAATTAATGATTTTGAAACAGCGCTCTAGTGGGCCATTGCAGAAATAACCGATCAGCATCCCCTTTCGCGTGTGCTAGCTGTAATATCAGTAGTGATACTTGTCAGAATTAAAACCCCCTACAAAATATCATGTAGTCGTATGGAGTTGTCCATTTTTTTATTCGTGAGTCTGGTAACCAAACGAAAAATTAATAGTTGTATTCTGCTGACTAGCAGTCTTATATAAATACGATGCAGAAATAAGGGCAATCTGTTTTTGAGAAAGGAACATTGGAAATAAATGTTCTGTGTTTGAGTTAATCAGTTCAAACATTTTACCCTCCATAACTTGAGTGCAAGCCGTTGCCTCTGAAAACGCCTTGGGAACATTTCATAAAACTGGGCACGACGATACTAAAAATGTATTAGGTATTGAAATGATAGAATGGGGATTTCTGGTGGCCAAACGAGCAGTGATAGCATAAACTAGGGTAGGGCAAGCCCGTGCACATTTATTCACTGTGATTTCATAATTACCTATCGGTCATACAGTTGCTTGTATATGACAGCCAATGGTAGTTTTCTTGCCGACTAAATGGAGGGGGCAGGCTCGCATCTTGGATGATGTTGCCCTACCACAAGAGAATAACTACATTTGCTAAATATACTTTGGCGTTTAGAGGAATAATCTTATTAAAACATGTTCCTGATTTGGAACGGCAGGGTTACTATCGAGATGGTTGCACTGATGGGCAAGAGTGGATCAAGCGGATATCGCTTTAACATTAGGGAGTACCATTTAAAACGGAATCGTGACGCAACCTCATCTCGAAGAAGGAGGTCAATGTCTGGAACGAGCTACCTCTGGATTCAGGGTATCTAAAGAGAAGAATATATTTGTGTAAGACTGGGGAATTGGGAGAGACACAAATTGCCATAGAAGAGGAGGCGAGCGAACGGCAATCCAGCCACAGCAATCTTGAAGGCAAGCAGGCTCCAGAGACGGAAATCCTGCCCCCGAATTAGTGCAGAACGTTCCTCTTATAATGTGTGTTCGTCTCTGGTGCTCGGCCCTCTGTCTATTGAGCAGTCTCCCTGACTGCAGTATTTTATTGTAAGTTGGCGCAATCACCTGATGGATCTCCCAGTGCTCGGTTTGGCTGTGGATATTCACCATTGTCATTCAAGGGGCGGCACAGTAGCGCAGCGGAAGAGCTGCTGCATCTTAGCGTCCAACATGCAGGTTCGTCCTGACTATGGGCTTAGTCTGTCCGGCGATTGTGCATTCTCCCTGTGACCCCTGTGGGTTTATCTGGCTGTTCCGCTTTCCTCCCACCTTCCAAAGAACTGCAGGGCTGCTGGTTAATTGCCTTCTGTGAATTGCCGCGTCGTGTTGGATGCGAAATTGCGCTAACGTAGAACCAATGTACCGGTCATCAAGGTTCGGCGTGGACACGGCGGGCCTAGGGGCATGTTACCATGCTACATCTCTACACCAAAACTAAATGAACTCATTCACACTGCAGGTTTTATCTTGTAGTTGTTGATAATTGTTAGCACAACTCTCAGAATAATTGTAGGAGATCAGTCTAATTATCGTATGGGAGACTTGTCCTGCCAATAACGCAGAGCTGAATCAAGACGGTATCATATGTGTTTATTCGAATGATGAGCAGCACTTATTGAATTATGGGATATTCAGTAGGCATCGTCGGATTGATGTCGAGATGTTTCTACAAGTGGAAGAACTTGTTCCAACAAGTGGAATAATTCGAGATGGATTCTTAGAGCAGCTTGTACTGGAGTCTACCAGAGAGAAGCAATTCTGGATTTAGCGTTGTCTAATGAATCCGCTTTAATAAGGGAACCACTCGGAGGCAGTGACAATAATATGATAAGTTTTAATGTGCAATTTGAGAGGGAGAAGGTTAAATCAGAAGTATCAGTGTTACAGTTGAACAAAGGAGACTATGAAGGCATGAGAGAGGAGCTGGCCAAGGTCGTCTGAGAAAGAATCAGAGAAGGAATGACGGTTGAACAGCAATGGCAGGAATTTCTGGGCACAATCCAGAAGATGCAGGATCCTTTCATTTCAAAGAGGAAGAAAGATTCTAAGGTCACTAAGGTGCAACCGTGGCCCACAAGGGAAGTTAGGGATGGAATAAAACTAATAATGTATACCATAGCAACGAGCTAGAGGATTGGGAAACTTTCAAAGGACAACAGGAGGTAACAAAAATGGCAATGCGGGTGAAAAGATGAAGCACGAGGGTAATCTGGCCAAGAATATAAAGAAGGATAGTAAAAGATTATTGGGGTATATTAAGAAAACGATTTTAGTAAAGTCAAATGTGCGTCCCATGACGGCAGAAACAGATGAAATTATTCTGCGGAACAAGGAAATGGCAGGAGTCAAAACCAAAGAGGCCAACTTCATGCAACGCCATTGTAGTTGGAGACTCCATTGTGAGACGTACGGACAGGGGATTCTGCAGGAACAGACGGGATTCGAGGATGGTATGCTGCCTTCCTGGTGGCAGGATCCAGGATGTCAGGGACAAAGTGCAGAAAATCCTCAAGGGCGAAGGTGAACAGCCGGAAGTGATAGTGCGTCGGCACAAACGATGTCAGAAAGAAGGGAATGAATATGCTTCAGCGTGACTTTAGAGAGCTCGGAAAAATGCTGAAAAGCAGGACCTCCAGGGTTGTTATCTCCAATTTGCTTCCAGTCCCTCGTGCTGGCGAGAGAAAGAACAGGGAGATACAGGACCTGAATGTGTGGCTTAGGAACTGGTGCAGGGTACACGGATTTAGATTCTTAGATCACTGTGATCTGTTTTGTAGTAAGGGGGAACTGTACAAAATGGACGTATTGCATCTTAACAGGTGGGGGACCGGCATTCTGGCAGATAGGTTTGCCACTGCTACACGGGTGGTTTCAAACTTAATCAGGGGGATTGGGTGGCAAATTGGATAGTCGAGGACGGAGTTAAAGGGAAAGTGAGTAAAGGGATGGTCAATGACCCCAGAATTAACGGGATAGGAAGCTCACAAAGGAATAGGAGAATATGGCCAAGTGTAATAGGGATCGATGTGAAAGGTGAGATTCGTAAGGAATTAAAAGTAGTGTATATGAATGCGCGAAGTATAAGACGTAAAGTAGATGAGCTGGAGGCTCAGTTAGAGGTTGGTAGATATGACATTGTGGGGATTACTGAGACGTGGCTGCAGGAGGATCAGGCCTGTGAACTGAACATTCAGGGTTATACATCCTATAGAAAAGACAGGCAGGTGGGCAGAGGAGGGGGGGGTAGCTCTGCTGATGAGGGATGGCATTCAGTCCCTTGCGAGGGAAGACACATGGACTGACGAGGTAGAATCACTGTGGATTGAGTTGAGGAATTGTAAAGGCAAGAAGACACTATTTGGTGTTATCTAAAGACCCCCAAATAGTAGTCCGGGTAGGTTGTAAGTTGCAGCAGTAGTTAATACAGACATTGAACAAAGGTAATGCCACTGTGGTGATGGGGGATTTCAATATGCAGCTAGTCTGGGGAAATCAGGTTGGTTCCGGACCCCAAGTAAGAGAGTTTGTAGAATGCCTCCGGGATGGATTCTTAGAGCAGCTTGTAATGGACCCCACCAGAGGATATGCAATTTTGGATTTAGTGTTGTCCAATGAGCCAGATATGATAGGAGAACTCGAAGTAAATGAACTGCTTGGAGGTAGTGATCATAATATGATTCGTTTTAATCTGCAATTTGAGAAGAAGGTTAAATCGGAAGTGTCAGTGATGCAGTTGAACAAAGGGGACTATGAAGGCGGGAGAAGGTAGCTAGCCAAGGTAGACTGGAAAGGGATCCTAGCAGGAATAACGGTGGATCATCAATGGCAGGAATATCTGGGCATATTCCGGAAGGCGCAGGATAATTTCATTCCAAAAAGGAAGAAATATACTAAGGGGAGTAGGAGGCAACCGTGGCTGACAAGAGATGTTAGGGATAGAATACAAACTAAAAGAAAAGATGTATAACACAGCAAAGAGTAGCCGGAAGCCAGAGGATTGGGAAACTTTCATAGGACAACAGAAGGAAACAAAACGGGCAATACGGGCTGAAACAATGAAGTACGAAGGGAAGTTGGCCAGGAATATAAAGAACGACAGTAAAAGCTTCTTTAGATATGTTATGGGAAAAAGAGTAGCAAAGTCAAATGTGAGTCCCTTGAAGGTTGACACGGGTGAAATTATAATGGATAACAAGGAAATTGCAGAAGAGTTGAATAGGTACTTCGGATCTGTCTTCACTAAGGAAGACACAAACAATCTCCCAAATGTACTGGAGGACAGAGGATCTAAGGGGGTAGAGGAACTGAAATAAATTGTCATTAGGCGATAAATAGTATTGGGTAAGCTAATGGGACTGAAGGATGATAAATCCCCTGGGCCTGATGGTCTGCATCCCAGGGTCCTCATGGAGGTGGCTCTAGAAATAGTGTACGCATTGGTGAACATTTTCCAATGTGCAATAGATTCAGGGTCAGTTCCTGCGGATTGGTGGATAGCTAATGTTATCCCACTTTTCAAGAAAGGAGTGCGAGTGAAAACGAGGAATTACAGACCAGTTAGCCTGACTTCGGTGGTGGGACAGATGCTGGAGTCAATTATTAAATAGGTAATAATGGTTCATTTCGATAACAGTAAAATGATTAGTCCAAGTCAACATGAAAGGGAAATCATGCTTAACTAATGTTATTGAATTTTTTTAGGATGTGACAAGTAACATTTATGAAGGGGTGCCAGTGGATGCAGTATACCTAGGCTTTCAGAAAGCCTTTGATAAGGTCCCGCTCGGGAGACTGGTGACTAAAATTAAAGCACATGGTGTTGGGGGAAGGGTGTTGACATGGATAGAAAATTGGTTGGCAGGCCGGAAGGAAAGAATAGGAGTGAACGGGTCCTTTTCAGAATGGCAGGCAGTGGCGAGTGGAGTGCCGCAAGGCTCGGTTTTGGGGCCGCAACTGTTGACCATATATATTAAAGATTTGGAAGAGGGAATTAGGAGCAACACTACCAAGTTTGCGTGTGACACAAAACTGGGTGGCAGTGTGAACTGTGAAGAGTATGTTAGGAGGTTGCAAGGTGACCTGGACAGGTTACGTGCGTGAGCAGATTCGTGGCCGATGCAGTATAATATAGATAAATGTGAGGTTATCCACTTTAGCGGCAAAAACAAGGGGGTAGATTAATATATCAATGGGGTTAGGTTAAGTAAGGGGGAGGTGCAGGGAGACCTGGACGTCCTTGTACACCAGTCATCGAAAGTTGGCTTACAGGTACAGCAGGCAGTGAAGAAAGCTAATGGAATTAGCTAATTCTTCTGCACTTGTATAGGGTTCTGGTGAGACCACATCTGGAGTATTGTGTACAGTTTTGGTCTCCTAATTTGAGGAAGGACATCCTTGTGATTGGGGCAGTGCAGCGTAGGTTCACGAGATTGATCCCTGGGTTGGCGAGACTGTCATATGAGGAAAGGTTGAAAATACTAAGCCTGTATTCACTGGAGTTTAGAAGGATGAGGGGGAATCTTATAGAAACATATAACATTATAAATGGACTGGACAAGCTAGATGCAGGAAAAATGTTCCCAATGTTGGGTGAGTCCAGAACCAGGGGCCACAGTCTTAGGATAATGGGGAGGTCATTTTAGACTAAGATGAGAAAAAACTTTTCTACCCAGTGTGTTGTGAATTTATGGAATTCCCTGCCACAGAGAGCAGTGGGGGCAAAGTCGCTGGATGGATTGAAAAGATAATTAGATAGAGCTCTAGGGGCAAGTGGAGTCAAGGGATGTGGGGAGAAGGCAGGCACGAGTTATTGATAGGGGACGATCAGCCATGATCACAATCAATGGCGGTGCTGGCTCGAAGGGCCGAATTGCCTCCTCCTGCACCAATTTTCTATGTTTCTATGTTTCTATGAGAGTTGCACAGGTACTTTGTTTCTGTCTTCTATGAGGAAGACACAAACAATCTCCCAGATGTACTATTGGACAGATGATCTCGGGAGACAGAGGAACTGAAATCAATTTACATTCGGCGAGAAATAATATTGGGCAGACTGATGGAGCTGAAAGGCTGATATATCCCAGCGCCTGATGGTCTGCATCCCAGGGCACTCAAGAAGGTGGCTCTAGAATTAGTGGACGCATTGGTGATCATTTTCCAATGTTCTATACTTTCAGGATCAGTTCCTGTTGATTGGAAGGTAGCTAATGTTATCCCACTTTTCAAGAAAGGAGCGAGAGAGAAAACGGGGAATTATCGACCAGTTAGCCTGACATCGGTATTGGGGAAAAGGCAGGAGTCAATTAGTAAATAAGTTAAAACGGTGCATTTGGATAGCAGTAAAAGGATTGCATCGAGTCAGCATGGATTTACGAGGGGGAAATTCTGCTTGACTGCTCTTCTGGATATTTTTTGGGATGTGACATGTAAAAATGGATGGAGACCCAGTGCATGTAGTGTGCCTGGACTTTCAGAAAGCCTTTTATAAAGTCCCACACAGGAGACAAGTGGGCAAAATTAGAGTTCATGGTATAGGGGGTACGGTATTGACATGGATAGAGAATTGGTTGGCAGACAGGAAACAAGTAGGAATAAACGGGTCCCTGTCAGAATGGCAGGCAGTGGCGATTTAAGCGCCGCAAGGCTCGGTGCTCGGGCCGCAACTATTTAAAATATATATTAATGATTTATCATTATCAATCAATATCAGTTGTATTCGTCACTTGCACATAAAGGGCAATTGAAATGAATTTGCCAGCAGCGGTACAATGAAAAAGAACACACAAAAACACAATACCATTTTTTAATACAAACATCCACCACAGCTTTCATCACTGTGGTGGAAGGCACACAATTTGGTCAATATTCCTCCATTTACCCCCGTGGTCGGGACCTCAACCCTCCGCAGCCGCCGCTGCGGGCGTCCAGAAGTTCAGACAAGGCAAAGTCCAGATAAAGTCCAGGTAAGTCCTGAATCGTTGCGTCCCCACTGGAGACCGAGGCTTCAAGTTTGTGTGGGCCGCAGGTCGGGATTCGAAGATTCAAAGTTGCCGCGCCGCGCCGCAGCCAGAAGCACCGCAGACTGCAGGGCCAGCGGTCAGAGCTCCTCTCCGGGTGATCCCGGCGAGGGACCCCGGTGCTGATGGTAAATCCACGCCGCGCCGGCGGTAGAAGTAGGCCGCGGGCCGGCGGTCGGAGCTTCTTCTGCTCCCGGGTCCGCAACGAGGGATCCCGGCTGCGGACGTCGCACCAGCTGGAGCTCCGCAGACCGCGGCTTCAGGGTTCTTCAGGGATTAAAAGTAACACTAGCAAGTTTGCAGATTACACAAAGGAGGGTGGCAGTGTGAACGCAAGGAGTTTGCAGGGTGACTTGGACCTGTTGAGTTAGTGGGGAGATACAGGACACATGCTGTATAATGTAGATAAATGTGAGGGCATCCACTTTGCCGGCAAGAACAAGGAGGAAAATTATTATCTCAATGGTGCCAGATTAGGAAAAAGGGAAGTGCAACGAGACCTAGGCGTCCTTATACACCAGTCACGGAAAGTAAGCATGCAGGTACGGCAAGCAGTGAAGAAAGCTCCTGACATGTTGGCTTTCATGACGAGAGGATTTGAGTATAAGAGTAAAGAGGTCCTTCTGTAGTTGTACAGGACCCTGGTGAGACCGCAACTGGAATAATGTGTACAGTTATGGTCTCCTAATTTGAGGAAGGACATCTTTGCTTTTGAAGCCGTACAGCGTAGGTTCACGAGATTAATCACCGGGATGGCGCGACTGACATATGAGAAAATATTGGAAAGACTGGGCTTGTACTCACTGGAATTTAGATGGATGAGATGGAATCTTATAGAAACGAATAACATTATAAAAGGACTAGACAAGCTAGGTGCAGGGATAATGTTCCCAATGTTGGGGGAGTTCAGAAGCAGGGGCCACAGTCTAAGCGTTAAGGGGAGGCCATTTAAAAATGAGACGAAAAAACCTTTTCACCCAGAAGGTTGTGAATTTGTGAAACTCTCTGCCACAGAAGGCAGTAGAGGCCAATTCACTTGGAGAATATCAGAGAGAGTCAGATAGGGACTAGCGGAATCATGCGGTTTGAGGAGAAGGCAGGCACGGGTTACTGATTGTGGATAAACAGCCATGATCAGATTGAATGGCGGTAAAGGCTGGAAGGGCCGATGGCCTCCTCCTGCATCTATTTTCCATGTGTCTATGTTTCTATGTTACATGGATCGAGACATCGTCTTGCAAGACTTAGACTTGTCATTGTAAACGGCAATGCCTTGAAACGGCTTCACGGGGGTCTTGGTTGAAATTTACGAGTCGTCCATGAATACAGAAGATGTGTTGGAAGACTGGTGGGTGGCAAATGTTGTGCCTCTTTTCAGGAAGGGCGACAGGGAAAATGTTGCGGACTATAGGCCGATGACCTTAACATCTGTAGTTAGTAAGTTACTGGAGAGTATTCTGAGGGATAGGATTATACAGGCATTTGGATGGGCAAGAGCGGATCCGGGAGAGTCAGCATGGTTTTGTACGTGGGTGGTCGTGTCTCACACATCTGATTGATTTATTTGAATACGTCACCAAAATGGTTGATGAGGGCAGAGTTGTTGTGTGCATGCCCTTCAGCAAGGCGTTCGACAGGGTTCTGCATGGTAGGCAGATCTGGAAGGTTAGATCGCATGGGATCCAAAGCGAGTTAGCTGAATGGATGGTAAATAGGTTCCATGGATGGAAGCAGAGGTTAATGGTGGAAAATTGCTTCTCCGACTGGACGCATGTAACCAATGGTGTGCCTCTGGTTTCGGTGTTGGGTCCGTTACTGTTTGTCATCTACATCAATGATTTGGATGAGAACACACAGGGCAAGATTAGCACGGTTGCTGATGATACAAAAGTTGGTGGTTTTGCAGATAGTGAAAATGGTTGTGAACGATTGTAGCAAGATCTGGATTGATTGGCCAGGTGGGCGCGAGGAATGTGTGATGGCATTTAATACAGAGAAGCGTGAGGTGTTGTATTTTTGCATGTTGAACAAGGGCAGGACCTATGCAGTGATTGATTGGCCCCTGGGTTGTGTTGCCGAACAGAGAGATCTCGGAGTACGGGTGCATGGTTCCTTGAAGGTCGAGTCGCAGGTATATAAGGTGGTCATAACGGCTTTGGGTACTTTGGCAGAATATTGAAGATATATGTTGGGAAGTCATGTTGCAGTTGTATAAGACGTCGGTGAGACAGCATTTAGAATATTATGTTCAGTTCTGGGTACCATGTTATAGGAAATATATTGTCAAGCTTGAAAGGGTTTAGAAAATATTTCTGAGGATGTTGCCACGACTAGCGGGTGTAAGCCTATAGGGGGAGGTTGAGTAGACTGGATCTCTATTCCATTGCGTTCAAGAGAATGAGGGGACGTCTTATTGAGGTACATAAAATCATGAGAGGAATAGATCGGGTAGATGCAGTCTTTTGCCCAGAGTAGGAAAATCGAGGAGCAGCGGACACAGTTTCAAGGAGAGGGGGCAAAGATTTATAGGAATCCGAGGGGTAACATTTTTACACAAAGGGCTGTGGGTGTATGGAATAAGTGCCAGAGGAGGTAGTTCAGTGGGACTAAACCATCGTTTAAGAAATAGTTACACAGGTACATAGACAGGACAGGTTTGGAGGGATATGGTAGCTGCGACGGTAGCTGTTGACCGATGTAGGCGAGTTGGGCCGAAAGGCCTGATTCCACACTGTATCATTCCATGACTCTATGACTGCTGAGTGAATGTCTGGAGCACTATAGGCTGGGGTTCATAGAAATTAAATCGAAAGGGAGTATTTACCGGGGAAGTGGAATGTTTGCTTGATCAGGAAATGCATCGTTATCGGTTTCTGCCACACGTGAGGAAAGTATGCTGTATGCAAGTCAACATAGGACATTCTGCATACCAGACAGATTTGAGGGTTCTAATGCCCTACTCCGGCTCCAATTTTCTTATGTTGTTGTTTTATATCGCCGTGGTTCGTCTATCACTGGGAAATGGAAGCCTTAAACTCGCATATTTTTTAAAGTGATACGAGCTGCCTTGTGCAGACTCGCATAAATCCACTACCCCAACCACAATTTACAGGAAATTATGCACATGCGCAATGCCAAACATCGCGGCTGTGTTTTTTTTATTATAATAACGTTGAATTTCCCATTGTTTTAAACTACGGCCTTGTTGCAGATCCTAACGTGAACAACGTCCGTGTATAATTCTCTACATTAACTTGCTGAAGGGAAGACCGATAAACGTGATAAACAACGCACAACAGTTAAAAGGTTGACGAAATATGCAGAATAAATTGGAAGTGATCATAAATTATTATTTTGCTCTAGTTCATAAGTTTATCAGTTATGTGAGCAGAATAGGCCATTCGGTCCATCAATTCTACTCCGCGTTTGAACCATGGATGATCTATTTTTTTCAACCCCATTCTCTTCCTCCTCCCAATAACTCTGACATCGACATTGATCAAGAATCCCACGATCTCTTAAAAATATCAATTGACTTGGAATCCACCCCCTTCTTGTTGAATATCTGCGCTGTAGATTTCACAATGCTCTTTGAGTGCCATCCGTCCGATTCAATTTAGAATAGCATGTCGCCTCCATATCTATTTCACATAGATTATTTACTTCAATCTCATTGACATCTTCAACCAGGTTACAATTTGGTGTATTTACGAAAAGCACAAGGCGGGAGATGGGTGAGAGTAGGGGGGGGGGGGGGTGGCTGGTCAATAGAATCCCCTAATTGCAGTTGTGCCCTAAATGACATGAAACCCCTTACCTAGCTACCTATATATTCTTTTTTGTTTTTTTTTGTTTAATTTCTTTTATTAGAAGTAATCAATTTACAATAGTGTAAACAGCTTTATAAACATCAACTTAATTCCATATTTTTTTAAATAACCCGTTAAAAGTTATTATCTTCTATTTTTTTGGAGATAAAGATAAGGATAGAGTAGAATAGTTTTAAATCAATAAGGGAGTGATTAAATAATAATTTGATTATATATAAGAGAAAAAGAAAAAAGAGAAAGGAAAAAAGGCTAACAAAAAGTAAAAAGATATTATGTATATATATATAAATGAAAATCAACAAAATATATTGTAACTAAAACTATTACAAATGATAATATCAATAAAGACATGCATATTAATCCTAGTATGAAAATAAGTTATTCTCATCAAATCCCGCAGGGTACGCGTCGAGCTGTGATGTCAAGAACAGCTACTTCTCTAAATACTGTATATATGGAGACCATATTTGTTCGAAGGAATTATATTTGTCCAATAGGACAAATCTGAATCTTTCTAAATGTAACGTCTCCAACATTTCTGCTGCCCACATTTTAATTGTGGGGGATAATGTTCCCTTCCAAAATGTCAATATGATTTTTTCCCTATTATCAAACAGTAATCAAAAAAATTTCTTTGATTTACTGTAAGTACCGAATTTGAATCCCAAATTCCAAGTATTATTAACTTTGGGTCAGGGTCCAATCTAATTTTAAGAACTTCAGAAATAACCTTAAAAAATTCTGTCCAGTAGTAATTCAATTTGGGACATGTAGCAAAACTGTGTATTAAATTTGCTTCTAAATTCTTACATTTATCACAAATTGAAGAGAGATTGGGAAAGATACTATTTAATTTAGTTTTTGAATAATGTAATCTATATAATACTTTAAATTGTATCAATGTATGTCTGGCATTTAACGAACACCGATGTATTCGCTGTAAACTTTCTTCCCAATTTTCTTTTGTTATAGATAAACCAATTTCATTTTCCCATGCTTGACGATATGTTTCAGTTGTTGGATTATCCTTATCCAAAATTATGTTATATATATATAGGCTATTAGTTTTTCTGTATTTGGGTGCAAATTAAACAATTCATCTAATAATCCTGGTTCTTTATTTTTATAATCTTGTGTATTGGATTTTATATAATCTCTAATTTGTAAGTACCTAAACAAGTGTTGCGGAGACAATCCGTAGATATCTTGTAACGCTTGGAAAAAAATAAATGTTCCTTTTCTATAAAGGTGCTCTATCCTTTTAATTCCTAAATCATCCCAATGTCTAAACCCTCCATCCAATATAGAGGGTTTAAATAATGGGTTATTCGTAATTGGTAGTCTAAGTGAAAGATTATCTAGATGTAAAGTCTTAACTATTTGTTTCCAAATACGTCTATTATTAAAAATTATAGGGTTGTCCCTATAAATTTTTTTTGTACTTCTTTTGGGGCAAAGAGAATCGAGCCTACATTATAAGGTAAACAGTCTTCCTTTTCCATCTTTAACCACGATGGTTCATGATCCATATTTACCCACCAGAAATTCATATTCTTAATCTGGACTGCCCAAAAATAATATTAAAAATTCGGAAGTGCTAATCCTCCGTTTATCTTAGATTTACATAAATGTTTTTTACTTATTCTATGATTTTTATAATCCCAAATAAAACTATTAATAATATTATCTTTTTTTTTTTTTTTAAGTCTTTGGGAGAAAAAGGAATAGCCTGAAACAAATATAATAATTGTGGTAAAAACACCATCTTTATAGCATTTATTCTACCAATCATAGATATAGGAAGTGTTTTCCAATACAAAATATTTTTTTAAGTTTATCTAATAATAGATGGTAATTAGATTTAATTAGTGAATTATAAGATATTAGTTACATTAATTCCTAAATATTTAAATTTGTCTCTAACTATTTTTAATGGATATTGTTGTAATATATTTAAATTAATTCCAGTTATAGGCATAATATCACTTTTGTTCCAATTAATCCTAAATCCTGAGAATGTGCCAAATTTAGTTATAACATTAAACAGCTTAGGTATACTAATTTACGGTTTTGTAATATAAATTAAAACGTCATCTGCATATAAAGATATTTTGTTAGTTGTTGTGTCAGTATTATAGCCGTAGATTTCAGGTTCAGATCTAATTCTTTCCGCCAAAGGCTCTATCATCAAAGCAAATAGTAAAGGCGATAATGGACATCCCTGTCTACATCCCCTAGAGAGCTTAAATTTAGCTGATAATATTTGATTAGTTAAGATTCTTGCCGTTGGATTCAAATATAAAATTCTTATCCATTTACAGAATCTATCCCCCAATTGAAACTTTTCCATTATATTAAATAAATATAACCATTCCACCTGATCGAATGCCTTTTCTGCATCTAGCGATACAAGCGCTAATTCCCTATCCCGTACTCTTTTTGAATATATAATATTAAACAAGCGTGTGAGATTATGGGATGAATAGCGTTTTGGAATAAAACCTGTTTGATCATAATGTATTAATTTAGAAATCACCAGATTAATCTCCGAGATAATATTTTTTGGTCTGTATTTAGAAGGGCGATCGCTCTATATGATCCTGGATCTTCCAAATCCTTATCTACCTTAGGAATGAGTGTAATTGTGGATTCATTTAAAGATTCTGGTAATTTGCCTTGTTCATATGCATATCTATATACTGTATATAATCTTGGGGAAATCAGATCTTGAAATTTTTTATAAAATTCTGCACTCAGGCCATCAGGGCCCGCTGCGTTTCCATTCTTTAACAAACTAATTGATTCTTCAATATATTTTACTGTTATTTCAGCGTTTAACAAATGTCTACCTTCCTGATCTAGACTATTAATTTGACACTCTTGTAGGAATGTTTCCATACCATCTGTTTGTCCTGTTAATTTAGATGAATAAAGATTCTGATAATATTGTAGAAATCTGTCATTAATATCTTTTGGTATCGTCAATATATTTCCATGCGCAGATCTAATTCTATGTATCATTTTTTCATCTTCTAATTTTCTAAGTTGTCGTGCTAGTAGTTTTTGTGGTTTGTCTCCAAATTCAAAATGCACTTGTTTGGTTTGTTGAAATAGTTTAATGACTTGGTTAGAATATATTTTATTTAGTCTATATTTTACTATTGCAATTTTATTACTTAGCTCTTTAGAAGGATGTTTTATGTTTTCACTATCTAGTTGTTTTATCTCATTTTCTAACTTTTGTTCCATCTTTCTATATTCTTTATTAAAATAAGCTTGTGCTGATATTATTGCACCACGCATAAATGCTTTAAATGTGTCCCAAAGTAACGATGGTGAAATTTCAGGTTTGTCATTAGTTTCAAAAAATAGTTTAATCTGTTCCACTACATGTTTACAACAATCCTTATCCTTTAATATCTGGGGATTAAATCTCCAAGTAGTAGTTTTATTAAGTATATCTTTTAGTTTTATCTTAAATGTTAGTGGCACATGATCTGAAATAATAATATTGTGATATTTTGCATCATACGTAAAAGGTAGTAATTTTGAATCTATTAGAAAATAATCTATCCTAGAGTAAGTTCCATATACGGGCGAGAAAAACGAGTATTCTCGTCCGGATGGATTATCTAGTCTCCAAATATCCTTAACTTTAGATGTATTAATAAAATAATTTATAAGTTTACTTGAATTAGGGGTAGCTTTCCTTTTTGTAGAAGACCTGTCTAGGTAGCTATCTAAGGTGCAATTAAAATCACCCCCTATAACTAAATTATATTGAGTGGAAATAGGAATATTATTAAATGTTTTCTTAAAAAATAATGGATTATCAAAATTAGCGGCATATATATTCACCAAAATTACTTTCTGTGAATATAATTCCCCTGTAATTATTACATATCTACCCTCTTTGTCCTCTATTATAGTACTTTGTTTAAAAGGTATACCCTTACTGATAATTATTGCAACTCCTCTAGATTTGTGTATAAATGAAGTGATATACCTTGGAAATCCATTTTGCCGTTAATCTATGTTGAGCATCTCTTTTAAGATGAGTCTCTTGAAGGAAGATCACGTCTGATTTCAATCTGTTCAACTGTGCTAGCACCTTTCCCCTTTTAATTGGTTCATTAATTCCCTTAACATTCCAACTACAGAAGGTATTTCCCCCCCCCCCCCCCCCCCCCCCAGTCTTCACATTCATGTCTTGCATTTTACTGTTAGGGTGGTTTTGTTTGGAGTAGCCTTCTCGACTCCTCCAGCCCAGCGGTATACCCAAACGCCAACCCGATGAAAACTTCTATCCTCAGTAATCCATATACATGTCTTCTTAAAGTAATTACACAATATCGCTCATAATTACATTCATATAATATATAACATAAAATCAAATACTTAATATATAAGAAAAAATAAAAAGTGTAATTAAAAAAAGAGGAAAGGGTGTTAACAGGGTGCCCAGAAAAAAAAGAAACTACACTGATATGTAGTGTAGTGTGCATTAGTGAAAGCCACACTAGCGTGGCTATTAATCTATTGACTTCCGTTTTTTTTAAAAAGGATGTTAAATGTTACAGCTCCTATCTATAATGTTGCGTATATTGGGGTGGGGTACTAACTTTAAATACTTAGTCATTATTTCTATTATTCATATTACTAATTACTAGTTATTAATTTATATTATAATTAATATTATAATAAGTAACACTCTATTAGGGGAACAATTGAAATTTTACTAATTAATACCAAACTATAACAACATGTCCATTATTCCCCCTCTTTCTCAATGAATAATTCATAACCGCAGGTCGGTGATAAAAGTTCAGTCATCTTCTTCTTCCTCGCTTGCTTCTTCTTCTGCTTCCTCTTCTGCCTTCTTCCGTATGTCTCGAGCGAATTCCAGTGCGTCAGT
Source organism: Raja brachyura (assembly GCA_963514005.1). The sequence goes on from CAUPSL010001035.1 coordinate 124,331, forward strand.
ATGCTTAACAAAACGATATTCCTTGTTGTCGTAGGTCACTCTCAATGTTGCTGGGTACATCAGACCATATCTGAGATCCTTTATATCCTTTACATTCCGAAGAATACCTCTTGTTTCTGTGAATAAAGATCTTCTCTTAGCCACTTCAGCCGGGTAATCTCTGAAGATACTGATGTTATCTCCTTCGTATTTCAAATTCTTCTTTCTTATTATTATCTTCATCATTTCTTCAAAGACGTGATCGTGGGCCACCTTTACAATCATTTGTCTTGGCAGTGCACCTCTCCCAGGGGCCCGTCTTAAAGCCCTGTGAGCACGGCCCAACAGGGGTTCTTGATCCAGATCCAAAATGTCCTTTAGGAATTTTGCAGCAAATTTTCGCGGGACTTGATTTCCTTCCCGCCCCTCGGTCAATCCTACGATACGCAATTTCTTACGTCTTTGTCGTCCCTCCAGATCAATACATTTCTCGTTTATTTTACGTAGTAGCTCTGAGAGACGTTTATTCTCGACGCGTAGCTTCTCACTTTCCTTAGCACTTGATACAGCAAAGTCAGTCAATTCTTTAATTGCATCATTGTGTTGGTCAAGTGAGATTGAAATAGGATCTATCTTCGCATCCAACATTTGTTCAATCCCAGCAATCGTGTCGTTTACCTCAGCCATCCGGTTTTGAAACTCAGCATCCGCCTTTATTTTCCATTCATTCATCATAATCTTTACCGTTTCTGTAGCTTCTTTTTTTAGTTCTTCTTTAATTTTCTCGTGAGACTCCTGGATATCCGTTCTTAACAGTTTTATTTCATCTTTATATTCCTTCTTCATATCTTTCATTTCTTATATCAGTTTCTTCATTTCACCAAGCAAAGAATTTTTAAGTTCTTCCATTTCACTTTTTCTCTGTGAAATCTCTTCCTGGGAGGCAGCCAAACTCGAGCCCGAGGCTTTGAGGCCTACCTCCCGTCTTTGTCCTTTTTTTGTCGCGGGGGGGGGGGGAAGGAGGAATGCATTTTGAATTTTTTACCGAAGTCGCGCGCCTGATGACGTCACGCAGCTTGCAATCGCACCCGGAGCCGTTTAAAATCGCTCTCCTGCGGTAAGTACCGTTAGTAGCCTCCTTTAACCCCCGATTTTTTTCAGATTATCGCGGAGCTGATCTGGCGCGGTTCTCTCTTAGAACATGGCGCCACCGGAAGTCTAGCTACCTATATATTCTTATATCTTAACATCACGGAATCAAAAAGTCACTAAGTTATTCTGGACGGAATCAGCCATTTTGACCAAAGCGTCCAGGCCGACCAAGGTGACTATGTGCGATCGTCCAATGTGCCTGCATCGGTCCGATGAACCAATACATCCAAATATCAATAGTGATTGTACGCGCATCTAGAGAGTTCTATGAAATATTATTGTATTTTCTCAGAAACGGAATATGACTTCAACGCATTTGTAGTTGCAACTTTCCATACTTTTGATTTAACAAAGCCGCGGACCGCATAGACGGAAAGGCGGGGTAGAAGGATAGGCGGCACCTCACCTCAGCGGTCCCTGCAGTCTCGTTGAATGTGTAGTTTGCTGTGGTTTATATATTGTTTTTAACTGTGAATATGTGGGGGGGGGGGGACTTTTAAATCCCTTCCCTGCACGGGGACCGGACATTTCCCTGTTGGGTCTCCGCTGTCGTTGGGGCCTAGCACCGTGGAGCGGCCTCCAGCCGGAACTACCTGGGGGCTCCAGTCGAGGAGAGCAGCGTGGAGAGCTGTGGTGGCGCGTGGCTGCGGCCCGACTCCGGAGGTCGGAGGCTCCAGCCGAGGGTCCGGTGGACGGTGACATCGGGAGCTCGCGGGTTCCTGGTGGGAGACCGTTTTTCGGATCTCCCGCAACAACAACTTCTCCCGCCCGAGTGCGAGGTTGAAAACGACCCGGAGCCGGTCCTGACATCGCCCGGCGGGGCTTTAACGGCCGCCGGACTTGCCATCGCCTGCCGGGGGCTCCAACATTAAGACCCGGAGCTGGGCCTTACATCGCCGGCGCGGCCTCAACGGCCGGGGGACTTGTCATCGCCCACCGGGAGATTTAACATCTGGAGAAAAATAAGGTAGAAGGGAGAGACAAGACTTTGCCTTGCATCACAGTTAGGAGGTGTCTGGGGATTCACTGTGATGGATGTTTATGGAACTTGCGTTTATTGTGCGCCTTGGTGTTTTTCTTGTTTGTATGACTGTAGAAACGTAATTTCGTTTGAACGTAGGTTCAAATGACATAATAAATTCATTCACTCATGCATTCCAATCAGCAAGAAGCGCTATTCTCGCGCTAATTATATTCAACGGAACGTGTCAGTAATACTTGGTGGCAAAACGCAATATTGAGGAATGCATATTGATGTATTGGTGACACATCGTATCATAATAAGCGTTTACAGTGGCAGTTAACACATCGCTCAATCTTAGAGGAATCACGTGATAAAATACTCCAATCGTTCTGCAGTACCCATTAAACCCCAGAGCTTTTAAAAATAGATATAAATATCACATACGTTTGGCAGCAGGAGATCTACATAGTTGTTCGTCTCCACAGAAAGGTAGCCACTAATAATGGGATTGGCTTCAAAGATACTGATAGAACGTATTTACAATCATATTATTGTAATAATTGGCGTTCCTGGTAAGGCACTTTTGGATATATATTTTAATATATTTTTTGTTTGGTATGTTTTCATAATTAACGGGAAAATATTTTGTCCAAATAACAGGATGATGTTTTGCTGCAATCTGTTTTGTAAATTGTGTGTGGAATGGAAGAGGACGACATAAGCCCTGTTTCCATCGGTAACTGTCTTACTCGCATTGCTTGCTGCTCAAAGGGAGGGGCATATTTTGGCGCTTCAAGCTTGTATATATTTGCCATATGTCCACGCGTACAAATAAGTCGTAGACAAACCAAAACTCGCCCAGGTACAATTGTCTAGTATACTGCGTGATACTGACTTGCACCTCGAATCAAGAAAGGACATCTTACTTGCACACAAAGCAAAAGTGGGAAATAGGAACAACGATCTGCTTTTTTAACGAGATTTTGCTGTATCTCGTGTTATTAAACGAGTTCGGTATTCCGCAAAACGCAAGGAATCGTCGGATTTGCCAAAGGCCAATCTTATAAAGAAAAAGCGAACGAAACGCTGGCAGCATAAACTGTATGTAAATTATTATTTTTATTCATGATTTATGTGTGAAACATATTTAAATTGAGGAACGGGGGTGCCAAGTAGCGGGAGTGCGGCGGCAGATGCGAGTGTGAGACGGGGGGGGGGGGGGAGAGAGACTGGACCGGCGAAAAGACGTTCTCGGAAGCTGCAGACTGCACACTCATTCTCGGCACACAGACCCGCGCCTCATTCGCAGGCTGTATCGAACCTGGGTTCCCGGCGCCGCAAGTGCAACCAGACACCTCCTGCAGGGCCGGAACAACCGGGAGGTGATGGGGACTGCCCAGCATCAACAGAACAGCGCCCGCAACGACGGAAAGCCGGGCCCGACCCCGCCAGTCCAGGGCTGCCGGCCAACTCGGCGGGACAGGCAGAGCCGAACTCGAGCCAGCGGCTGCAGCGCCGGCTACAAGTCCGGGACCTCCCCGCCAACCGAGCGCCGCCCCGGACCCTTCCGGACAGAGACGGAACACCCGGGAGGGGACGGGGACGGCCCAGCAGCAACTCAACAGCACCCGCAGCGACGGAGAGCCGGATCCGACCCCGACCACGGATGAAACGCAAGCCTGCACAAAACCCAGCACCACCGTTGCCGAGAATGTTCATAGCGAATGACCTATGACCTGGGCATGCGAATTCCGAATACCGAAGTCGCTTATACTATAATTCATAGACTCATATGTCTAAATGTCGCGCAGAGAATTGGAGCTGAATTGCGTGAACTGCCAGAACATTATTTTGATGACGTCTCAAAGGTGGACATATTATATATTTTCGATATGTGACCACAGTTGCTGGAGTATGCGGCAGAAAAAAAACGATATGTTGGGGAAATAACTGCAAAAACGAATGGGTTGTCTCGAGTGACACAGAGCGGTTGATAAGAGAGCAGTTTGTTCACACATTTATACCATAACCGCCATTTCCGAGTCCGACATGTCCGTAAACATGACTACGACAAAGCGTGCTAAAGGATACCCGACACTCTTATGGCAGAACACACATTAGAGGAATGCAATTACGACTGCCCAGATTGAAACTCCAAGGATTGCTCCACACGAAGAGTATAATATTTGTCAGTGCGATTCTTTCTAAAATAATCCGGAATGCTGGGAAATAATAATTGCAATAAAGGGCGAGTTGCAAAGGCTTCGTTCATGTCAGCTTTCTGAAATGCATGTGATATAATCCAATCTCCATTGTAGTAGAAACATGATTAACCGACTATTTACCTCAGTGTTTCTCAGTCTCAGTCCTTCTAATGCCTTTTTTTTCTGTTTGTAGCTAATATGGTGACAATCTCTATCCTGTCCTCTGGAAAGTGCGGGCTCTCTCGTTGCATCACGCGATATCTAGTATGGATGGCTGCAGCGAATCTAATGCATTTAATAGTCAGCGGAATACTTTTTCAGAGTAGGGACGCATATTTTCCACAATCGTTTCTCAATTATACTCCCATTTGTAGTGTGATTGCAACTCTCGTTTATATTTCCATTGATTGTTCTGTCAGGATAACCGTCGCCTTTACATTTGATAGGTTTGTTGCGATTTGTTACCAGTCTTTACGAACAAATTATTGCACTGAAGCAAACGCAATGCGAGTTATCACAGTGTTATCATTGATATGCGTGGTGGAAAATATTCCAATCTACTTTCTGTTTGAACCTTTAGAAAAAGTTGGCAACGCGTCATGGTTCTGTAATGTGAAATCAAGCTTCTACACCTTGCCTATTTGGGCTGCATTCTTGTGGTTGGAAACCATCTTAATCCCATTTCAACCCCATTTCTACCATTTGGAATGATCGCAGTGTTCAACATACTGACAATTAGGCATATTGTACTGGCGAACCGTGTGAGAATAAAACTCATAGTACGCAACAGCAACGAGATGCATTCGGATCAAGAGATTGAACACCGAAGAAAATCAATTATTTTACTCCTGGTAATATCTGGCAGTTTCATTCTGTTATGGGTGGTAAATTTTGGCTGCTTCATCTCTCTGCATTTTACAGATAATCAGTTATTGAAGTCAAAGGACAATGACGCCTTCAGCATTGCAGAAGACATTGGCTACAAATTAAGATTTTTAAGTACTTGCACCAACGCCTTCATTTATGCTGCTTCACAAAGCACCTTCAGGGTAGAATTGAAGAATATGATGAAACGTCCTCTAATCGCTTTCAGTCACACATTCCAATAAATTACGACTTCCAATAAGTTCCTGGGGCTTATTATATCTCCACACACGTAATTTACACGATGCCCGGTTCCGAGGGCACAGTCTCTCCAACGCAAAGGATCTACACATTTTTTAAAAACTTACAATCGTAAGAAATACAAGAAATATCTAACCAAACAGAAGATAACGTGTACAGACTCAATTGATCTCAGGAAAATAGTCATTACACCTTGTGCCAGATACACAAGTTGTTGGCGAAATCACACTTGTAATGCTGTGTGCAGTTCTGGCTGTCGGCTATAGGAAGGTTGTCATTAAATTGGAATGGGTGCTCACAAGATTCATCAGAAAGTTAAATGATAGTTGAGGGAGCCGTCGAATACGCGAGATTGAGGGAAGCCGATGTATGGCCTGCTAGAGGTGTATAATATCCTGAGGGGTATGCATAATGTCATTAGTAATATGTCACAGTTATTTTGCGATGGTGGACGATTCCAAATCTAGAAGACGTTGGCTTGAGCTGAGAGGGGAGAGGTTTCAATGGACATCGGGCACAACGTTTCATTCAGAGGGTGGTCTCTGTCTGCCATGAGCCGCTAGGCAAATTCTAGAAGCGGATAAAATTACTACTTAAAAAAATACATTGGACAGGTATATGGATAGAACAGATTTGGATGGATACGGATAAAATAGAGGCACATTGCACAGGCCCAGTATGCCATGTTGGCATGGGCAATGTGGGCCGATGGCCTTGTTTCTGTGCTGTACATCTCCATAACTCCATGAGTTCCTCCAAAATGCATCAGCGATCTGAATCAGAGCTAAAATGTAACAAGGAATTGTCATAAAGTCACTTCCAAATTAACATGGTCTTGACCTGAAAGTGGCGTCACCGATAGATAGGGAAGTCAAAAAGGATTTCGGCACATTGGCCTTCATCAGCACGGGTATTGAATATATACGTTGGGAGGTCTTGGTGCAGTTAGACCAGACGTTAGTGAGGCCGTATTTAGAATATTGTGTTCACTTTTAGTTATCGTGTTATAGTAACTACATTGTCAAGCTGGAAAAGATGCAGATAATGCCTTTTTCTCTGAATTCTCCGAATTCTACATCATTCAGTTCCACATTTCTTTTGTGTTTTGGCGCTTCTTGCAAATGAGTTACCATTTTCCACCATTCTACCGTCTTGCATTCGGTGCCACGTTTTAATTGAATCTACCGAATGCATCTGCATCATTTGAAAGGATAGGCATTGCACGCTTTCCGTGAATCTGAGATAAATGAAGACGTGTTCAATCCCTCCACAGCGAAGTCGTGTGAAGTAATGATATTTCAGTCACCTGTACAGGGATATGAAGGTTCACCTAACATCCCATCCGCTGCCAGATCATAAGGCATAGAATATCCACTCATTCCTTGGAATGCTCGGTATACTTGTCAAGAACCTTATATTTCGCAAGAAACAACAGTTCAGAATGATTTTCCACATAGAATTATTGGCCAATTATCTATTTTTTAAATGAACAGCAACTATTTTTCATTGACAGGTACCAGACTGTAAACTGGGGCATACAGTTTGGTAGGCACGAAAAATGTATGCAAACCCCTCTTCTTGAACCGTTGTAAACTTTGTTACTATTGAAGAATCGTTAAGTATCTCAAATGTGGAAATGAAATATATTCATGCAAACTATATATATAGTCCATAGAACTATACTGCACTGCCTTTTGAAAAAAGCTTCAGTTCAGTTAATTATTTGCAACAAGTTGGAAAAGTTTTGGACATCATTATTTTCAAATTCTTAATTTTATTCCTGCATCGTGAAAGCAAGAAAGGAAACGTATTGACGGACCAATTGAAGGAAACGACACACATTTCGGGGTTTATTTCTCGTTGCTGGTGTAATGTCCTATCTCCATTCGCAGAAAAAATATTGGCAAACCTGGTCCTGCTATTGGAAAGTGTAGTATTTCTCTCTCATCTTTAATCTCTCCCTACTCCGTTCCAAGATGCACACCTGCTTCAAGAAGACCACCATAATCCCAGTGTCGTAGAAAGCAAGGTCTCGTGCCTAAATGACTACTGAGCTGTGGTTTTAACATCCACCATCATGAACGCTTTAAATCCAGTCCACCCAGCAGCCTTGAACGACTGCAGTTCCCCTACCGCCAAAACAGGTCCACGGACGATGCCATCGCCCTAGCCCTAAACTCGTCCCAAGAAAACATGGATAAGAGAGACGCCAATGTCACACTCCTTTTCATAGACCGCAACACAGCCTTCCAAACCATTACACCACCCAAGCTTGTCATCAAACTCGCGGTACCTGCTGTAAGTACTCATTTCTGCAACGGGTTCCTAGACTTTCTGACCAACAGATCCCAATCACTGAGGGTAGGCGACAAATCGTGCTCCTCGAAAACCATCGATACGTGTGCTCCGCAAGTATATAGTCCTTCTACACCCACTACTGTGCGGCTATGTACAAATCTCATTCAATTTGCAAATTCGCAGAGGACACTGCCATCATCGGCCGGATATCAAATAACGATGAGAAGGAGTACAGGAAGGAGGTTTGAAACCTCGTTTCCTGATGTCGAGACAACTTTCTCTCAATGTTAGCGAGACAAGTGAGATAGTGATCGTCTTCAGGAGGGTAAGCGGTAACATGCCCTAGTTTGCATTGACGGTGGTGAATTAAAGATGTTTGAAAACTTCAAATTCCTAGGATATCACCTAGAGATTCACCCATATTGAAGCACCAACTAAGAAAGAACACCATCCAACGCCTCTACTTCCTAAGAAGGCATAGGACGTTCGGCATTTCCCCTACAAATCTCAGCAACTTCAACAGATGCGCCGCAGAAAGCATTTTATCAGGATGCATCACAGCTTGCTTTTGGAACATCTCGATCCAAGGCCATAAGACATTGTAGTGAATTGTAGACTCAGCCCAGATCATCACAAAAAACCAAGCTCCCTTATATTGACTGCATATATGCCTCATGCTTCCTCGATAAGGCAAGCAACATAATCAATGGCAAACTGTCTTCCGGCTATTCCCCCTTCTCCCCTCTCCCATCAGCCAAAAAGTGTAAAAGTGTGTCAACGTACACAACCAGATTCAGGGACAGTTTCTTCCCGGCTGTTATCAGGCAACTGAATCTTCCTATCAGAGAGCAGTGTTCAAAGTACTATCTACCACTCCGATGACATTCGGGCTATCCTGCATCTGACTTTGCTGATTTTACCTTGCACTAAACGTTATTCCCTCATCATATACCTATGCAGTGTATAACTAGATTGTAACAATATATTGTCTTACTGTTGACTGGTTGCGCAAGAAAAAGCTATTTACTGTACCTCGGCACACATGACAATAAACTGAGCTGAATGATCAACTGTTCATGTGTTGCTATTTTTTGGATATCAATGGCAGTTGCCAACACGAAGTCGTTCAATATAGTTCCGCAACAGATTAGAGAGGCATATTTTCCATGTTCATTCCTAAAACATTCCCCGATTTTCATCCTTGGTATTGCACTCATATGTATTTCTGTGCTCTATATGTGTTTTTCAATGGCACTTGATCTTTGGAGGGGAAGATGAAGAGCATAATTTGGAGTAGAGGGAGGTAGTAAAAATACCGCGCAGGCATCTGGGAGGGAAATTATAGCAATGCCCGAATAAAACAATAATTATTGAAGCGCACAACATTTCAGACAGCAATGCGTGATGGTAGAACTCAGAGCTAATCGGACTAGCTAGTTCTGGTACAATTTGGAAAACATCGGAACTTGTCGAATCCTATTCCAGAATCGACAAGTGTGCCAAGAAGTGCCATCTTCTTTTCAGACTCACCTTCCGTCCTCGGCAGCACTTTCGTTGTCACCATCAATGTTATGTGTAAAGTGATTGCCCGTCACATCTGTACTATTACTAAACGTCTCATCTTGACCACCATTCTACGTTTTAAATACATTTTATAAAAAAAACACTACACTATATCGCCATGATTTTCTTTGCCATCTTACACAATGCCCTCCTCTCCGACAACCGCCCCAAGGTTTTTTCTGATCGGTAAAATAATAAAAAGTTATGAGTGTTCAGAAAATCGTGTGATCAGCTGATTGGTCTTCTCGTTAGCCGTCACCTACGACGAAGGTCACGCCCCAGCGGCTCAGAAAAATAAAGCCCCGAATGCCGGACGTGAGTCAGTCACTCTGGAAGACGGTGAGTGAGAGTTGAGTCCGGTGATCGTGATCATGATGATGATGATGATGATGATGATTTTATTACTTGTCATTCGAACCTCAGAGAGGCTCGAACGAAAATCAGTTTCTACAATCCATACAAACAGAACAATTCATAAAAAAAACACAAACAATTCAATTCACACAAACATCCATCACAGTGAATCTCCTCGTCACTGTGATGGAAGGCAAAGTCTTCTCTCTCCCCCGCACCATTTCTCTCCCGAGGTTGAAGCCCCAGGCGGGCGGTGTTAAGTCCCACGGCCATTGAGGCCGCGCCGGGCGAAGTACGGCCGCGCTCAAGGCCCAAAAGTCACAACGTTGGAGCCCCGGCGTGCGCTGGAATATCCCGCTGGAATGTCCCACGGGCTGGAAAAGACTTTCCTCCTGCATTGCTGTGATCTGCAGACAAATATGAAAAATGTCTAAAATTGATTCTCCACCCTCTCCCCCTTCTCTCTCACAGAGTCTCTCACCTGATTTAGGCAGAATTTCTGGCATTTTCTGAGCTGCCATCCCACTAGGCCTGGGTGACTGAGCTGCCAGCCCACCAGGCCTTAGTGACTGTGCTGCGGGCCCGCCAGGCCTGAGTGACTGAGATGCCAGCCCGTCAAGCCTGAGTGACTGAGCAGCCAGGCCTGAGTGACTGAGCTGCCAGGACTGAGTGACTGAGCTGACGCGCCTGAATGACTGAGCTGCCAGGTCTGAGTGACTGAGCTGCCAGCCCAAGAATTCATTCGGCCCACAATGTCCATACCACCGCTCTGGAAACAAGTCCCTTCGGCCCACAACACCCATACTTGCGCTTGCAAAAGCCCCCCCCCCCCTGCCACCAATATTGGATTTTGTGGAGAGGTGGAATATTGCGTTGGGGGACCTGCCCTCTCGTGTGGACATGGGCCCCACTTAGTCTAGTTTCATTTAAAGCTTTCTCCCATCAAGGATATATGTTGTTCTCTATCCTGTGATTAATTAAACTGAGAATCCTGTACTGTCTTTTTCATCCAGATAGCATTTGTCTATTTCAGTATAGGATATAAGTTCCTTAAAAAATAACCCCTGTGGTTTGCAAATATTATTGTGTGCTCTATCTTTCTCTATCGTCTTAAGCGGCGGCTAGCTCCACCATCGAATAATCATCGTCTTCTTCTACCCTTGCCGTATCCGAACCACCAGAGTTGCTTATAGCTCCGTCCCAATGGTGGGGTCCCAGTCTTACAATCATTTAATGCGAATGCTTTGCTGATTTCACCCACCATATCTCTTACTTCACTTGATTTTCCTGTTGCACGGTACCTAACGTAATCGGGTTATTCATGAAGACTCCAACTTTTATGGTTGTTGGTAGTACCATATGGATTATCTAAGCCACTTGTGGGAAGTGCTCTTCTGTTGATGGATCCCACTCCCTGAAAATATTTAATCATTGAGTAAGGCAGCATATCCGGCTTATCCTGCAAATCTTCCCAAATGCGACGGGGATCCCCAGCGCCACTAGACCGCTCGAATTCCACTTTTTATTCAATTTGTTGATACTAACTACTACATATAATAAATCACGAGTCTTTGTTAACAAATATTCTACCTTGCCGTCGCGTGTTTTGATAACGTCAGCGTACGTCAATAAATCGAAACATCCCAATAACTGGGAAATAATGCTGACTTTGTCGCGTTTTTTTTTAGAAATAAATCATGTTTTATAATTATAATGAGTTTCAACATAATCTTTCATTTCCCAATATAGATGGTGGCTGACTCGTCAGGTCTTCCACCGATTTATATTTAATCAAGTTCACCAATGTTCACTTCCGTGTGATTCGCCGTGTCCCGTTGAACAATACTAGAGAGGACGCAGAAGCCTATGGCAATGAAAGACTGTTGAGAAGGAATTGTTGCATTTGGGACAAAATAGACTGATTAAGAGAAAATGTATATGTAGAAAATTGAGAAATGTGTCGACGTGGTGAAGACAAATTAATTATTTTGTTCAACAGAGCAATGATCGGCTTGTGCATGGAAAGTTGAGGGCAGTGGTCAAAGTTGTTTTCAATCGAAGAGTAATGATATAGGCTTGTGTGCCTGGAATTAGTACAATGACTTGTGGAAAGAAGGATTAAACATTGTCTACCTTTAAAAAGTATGGTACGTGATCTCCGCGCCGATCCATTTATTAGTCGGGATTGGAATGTAAACGTGAAGAACAGGAGGAGTACTGTATCCTGAAAATAATATGTCTCCATTCTACCTCCTTCGCCAATGTGTGTTTTTTTTAAATTTCAGGTGGGAGCGTTGTCAATTCCAATTGACTACCACGGGCATCCACCATCTGTGTTAAATACATGGCCCACCGATTTACTCGCGTGGTCCATTTTGTTCCAAATACATTCACATTGAGCACCGTCGTTTGGTACAAATTGGTGGCTGTGCATCATGCTGGAATGTTCAACAAAAAGCCCAGTGCCGGCGAACGTAGGAAACCAGAACAGCAACATCGTCTGTCCCTTCCGGCCAGAAATGCTGCCTGATCTGGGTTTTGATTTGCTCTGACTTGCCGATGATATGCGTTAAATTTCAATACGACTCGAGTCTAATATTGTCAATGGATATCCAGATTTGTTTGTGATATCATAAAATTACAATGTTATCATGCTAGCATCCTCCGCAAATGATTGAATTAAATGCTAGAATGTTATCAGGCCCACGAACCTCGCTCATCTACATTATAAATGAGTGAAATAAACGTCACATTCTTGTATCCGGTTTATGAATGATGTCGTCAGAAATTTGGAAATTGTGAGGAAGATAAGTAAGTTATAGCCTGTTCAACCCAAGAACACACATACTGGGGCAGCATGATGGGAAAAATTGCCAATATGCAATGTTAGCAAGGTAATACATAGATAGGCAAATGTAAGAGATTTTAGAACACTGCCAACATAGCTAAAACTTCCTTATCTATTGCGGGAGGATAGTTGTTCGTAGTTCTGTCTAGGTGATTGTCTGCTGCAACCTTCAGATTACAGCTGTTCTTTAGCATTGTGCTTAGCAGGCATGTCTCAAAAACGTTAACAAACGACCATTTTTTTAAGAGTAGACCCCATTATTCTAATTCTAATTACTGGGACTGACATTTATGGTATCTACGTTAGATATATGGGCGGGCAGAGATTTTCAAAAACAAGAAACGTAAGGTTAAAGTTAACTCTTCGGAAAGGCAAAGATGGAAAGTTACAGAAACATTGTTTAATGATTTATTTCAACTTCACGATAACAATTGTATCACGAGGATGTAAAATAATTTTAGTTACTATGGCGTGTTGAAGCAATTTGGGCTTGCTCACACTGTTTCTCAATGTACATCGCTAAGGCTTTCATAAACGTTCACATTCATAAACCGACTTGTTCGATAGACTCATCACTGCTCTATGAGCTGTATAATTTTGTGGCTGTACCTGTCTGAGTAAAGTCAGATATAGGTTTCGGCTATTGTACATTTCCTCCTACTATTATCAAGTTATTTGGCAGAATCTATATATGTCTCGTGATAAATTGCATATTCTTGTCCTGGCAGATCGAATGGTTATCTGATGTGTCCCAGGAATCACGATGGCCGTGTAACTGATGGACCACAAAGGAATATGAATCCATTATTGAAAGGTTTCTTTTTTACGTTCCTTCGTGATTTCTTTCGAGATGTTGACGCTGCCAGCGACGTTTTATTCATGAATCCCGTTTCTACTTGATAATTTATTCATTTATTTATTTGTTTATTTGTTCCGAACAAGTAAATACATAAATAGGAATAAATAACAACAACAAAATCGAAATAGTCAAACAATTGGTCATTCCAGGCAATATTTGCAAAGCAATGAAATGCATAAAGCAATATTTAAATGTCCAACAGTTTTTCTTTACAAGCTCAAAAAGGAGTGAGAAGCAGAATAACATTTAATCTCACCCCTTCTCCCTTAAAATCGACAAGTACTTGTATTGCCTGTTCCTCACAAATACTTGTATTACCTGTTCCTGAAAACGTGGCGTTGAGCAATCTTTTTTTGCTAACACTGAAGACGTTCTGGTTGAAGTCGCCACAATACCCTGTTGGAGTATTTCTCATGATTTGAAATACGATGGATAAGCGATATATATCCAAATCAGTACGGCGGGCAATTGGAACATGGCCCATTTTAAGAGGGAAACAATTTTGAGTTCATCCGCTGGTCTCCGATAGGATTACATTATTTTATCTACGGCTCCAGTATCCAAAACGAACTTCTTTCGAAATTGTTCTTGACTTCCATTTCATCCATCATGAATCGGTTTCATGTTATTTAAATAACCCATCTGCAGATGTTTACGTCCTGATGAGGACGTAAACATCTGCAGATTCGACTACAACAATCCGTTTATTGGGCACTGTGTGACCAAACGGATTATGAGGCTATCATAAATTGCACTGACATTGATGATCGAGCAGTTGGCGATGGAGTTGTTATTGAATGTCAAAAGCTATTTACATCTTGCATTAAATAATCCATGCAAACAAGTTAGTAAGCATTCACGCATTTCTTACATTTAGAACATACCTTCATACCCAAATCCTTTAAAGCCTTCTGATCTAAATCAGAAAATACACAGGACTTCACAATCTGCCCTCTGCAGCCCAAAGACACATAACGCTCCACCTTTTATAACGCCCATCGTCAAATTTACATTCAGTACTCTAAAATATGCTTCCTTTCTTAACTTCCTCAGCCAAATGTGTCATCTTCCTTAAATCGGCACTCGGTAAATCGTAAATGTTTTTTTTTCTTCGATTATTCCAGACGCGTACGTAATACTCCACGGTTGGTCGAAATTAGGGAGAATAAACTCCCAAAGAACCACGTACAATTTTCTCGATAAATACTTACCTTCATAAAACGCATTATTTCACTTTAGCTCCTGTGACTAATGGCAAGCTTCATTATTTTGTATTTGATTAAAGTGACATTATTTTCTGGTCTTGTTTGGCAAGTTTCACATTCGTCCAGAATACATTTAATCTTATGTTCTTGACCCAACCTTAGCTGGTCCGGAATTCATTTTATGTTTCTTGATACATCCTGTATAATCACAAAATGTATTTCCATTGGAAGTCATTAATGTCTCATTATTTGATAAAGAACCCAGCGTTTCCTTTATGTAGCGAAAGTAATTACCTTATTTTATTCATTTTATATTGTATTTATCACGCGGTTGCCTCTCTTTTCAGATTATTCTAGCTTCTCTAAGCTTTATGTACCCGCCTCCCCACCGAATAAAGCAGTGTTTTAATTTCCGCACCACAACTGGAAATGTGATATGAGCTGATTGCGGCAATATGCGAATAGCTGACCCCACCGTCCATTCAAGTTGCATAACCATTTCTCTCATTTATTTTAATCACGTTTCCCTTCTGTATTAAAAATAGAAAAGTAGACTCTTTAACATTTTGATGTGAGCCTGTTGTCCACAATCTTTGACGCAGGTGTCCTTGCTATCCAGATGTTCCAACGATGACTGGTGTGCGAGGCAGACGACGGCCACCGTGAACGTGTCGCTATGGTAGACAAACTGCAGTCCATGAAGGGTGGCCGGAAGGTTACATTTAATGTGTGCTACAACCACCGTCTCCAAAGACCTCGTGATTATGACGTCAGGGACACTTACGATAATCATAATTTATTGAAATGTCCTTCTTATGCTTCCATAATCGCACATGCTTTAATGCCACGAAGAAGGATTATTTTTGATTTTATAAAAGGATAGATTGCGGAAGGTATTGTAGTACGCAAGACAATTTTTAGCAGCAGTTTGAGAGATTAATTGACCCAGCTGGATATGGGTTTATATCATGCCAATAATAAAAATCGTTACCATGTTGTCTTATCAGTCGGCATAAACCTCCGTACATTTGTTAGATAGGGTACCGCCGTGTTCGGATTAGAGACGACGAGACATAATCTGATTCTCGTTGGAAAACTGGTCTGAAAGGGTTCCCTTTTCGTTGGATTGCCTGCAATAGGTAGCTTTGTTCGTACAGGTGGATACAGTTGCCGGAAAACAAGTTGAAGGCTGCTGAAATATAGATAGGACGCAGGAATCTCTGATTTAAGACGTAAGTGGCATTGCAGCAGATTGACAGGTGTATAATAGTCAAAATGTCTGTCCACTTATTGGGTAACATTATTTAGCTTATTGTCAGACAAATTTCCCTATGTACATCTATGAGATGAGCATGCTCCCGCTAGTATATAACATTTCCTGGAGAGTATGTTTCCTTTCCAAAATTAAACCAAAGAATATTGCATTTCTAATTGAAGTGCGCGACAATATCGGGATCTTGAGCACAGCACAAAATGTTGAAGGGACGCAGCGGGCCTGGCAGCTCATGTCACAGATTACGGATAGAGACCCTTCTTCAGGCTGGGGAACATTCCACAGTTTGAATAAGGAATATTGCATCAGACTGAGGGGGAGGGAGTGTGGAGGAAAGACACTCAGCATTAATCGGTGAGAGAGGATATAAAATAAGACGTGTCATTCTGATGTATCTATTGCCTAAATCCATTCAATCCGGGTCGTCAGTCTGAAGAGAGGGCAACGTGATAGGATGAAGATGACTGTTGTCTAAGACAAGATTCGGCAAAACCCTGATCAAACATAAATAGCTGGAGGAATTAGCCGGCCAGGCAAAGGCGTTCAGTCAGCGCTTCGGCTCGCAATATTTACTGAAGGGGACGCGTCATTTTATTTATTGCGTCTACAGTGCATGTCATATATTTTACAAACAAACCTTCGTTGTTTAGATGGCCTAATGAATGGCGGGTTTCAGGACCCTGGAAGGTCGCTAATGTTGTCCCTCTGTTTACGACAAAATGAGAAGCTAATGCGACTTGGGTGGAGAGGGATAGAGGGAGAGGGAATGTGATATTAATGTGCATGTAAGTCGGTACTTTAATCGATAGTGAGAAATATTTGATAGTCAGCACAGTTACACGATGCATATTGTGTTCATCGTTTCAAATTTCAATTTTTGCTTTCATATCAATATATGTCTGGATTCTACCATTTTTTGATTATCTATCAAAATTCAGGGATTATGTTTTTTAAGCAGATCATTGTAGGCTTCCCTGTTCCACCGCCCCAAATTAGACGATTTCTGACTTACATTTCACATTTAGGGACTGACGTAAACAATAATATCCAATGTCAAGATATGTCCATCATGTCCTTTAATATGTTAGTTAAGAGGAAGAACAAGGATTCGAAAATAATGCCGTAATGATTTTACAAACAGACTCCTGTGCCCTGTAGTTAGGTAGAATCTATATTTCCCGTAAAATTCAGCATACACACCACCCACCATCTTTCAGGTATATTTCAGTGAAACCGCCATGCTGGTATGATCATTGCATAATAACTAAAATTATTCAGTGAGGCGATGGCAGCGATTTATTTCTGGTGTCATGTTTATAACATTTTGACATCATTATTACCGATAACAATTACTAACTGTGCCATAAATTTGAAACCAAGCAGCATATTGTAACGTTTATTAGTTTTCCTGTAAACTATTCGTGTCGTACAAATTGAGGGTAAGGAGCCACTAGGAGGTAGAGACCATAATATGGTAAGTTTTAATCTACAAATTGAGAGAGACAATGGTAAATCGGAGGTGGCAGTGCTACAGTTGAATAACGGGGAACGTGGAGCCATAAGGGAGGAGCTGGATAAAGATGACTGGACACATACCCTAGCAGGAATGACAGTGGAACATCAATGGCAGGTATTTCTGGGAATAATACAGAATAATGTTCATTCCAAAGAGGAAGAAAGATTCCAAGGGAAGTAAGGGGCGACCGTGGCTGACAAGGGATATCAAGGCCAGTGTAAAAATAAAAGAGAAGAAGTACAACGTAGCAAAGATGAGCGAGAAGCAAGAGGATTGGGTAATGTTTAAAGAGCAACAGAAGATAACTAAAAAGACAATACGGGGAGAAAAGATGAGGTACGGCAGTGAGCTAGCTAAGAATATAAAGGAGGATAGTAAAAGCTTATTTAGGTATGTGAAGTGGAAACAATTAGTTAAGACCAAAGTTGGACCGTTGAGACTGAAAAAGGTGAATGCATAATGGGGAAGAAGGACATGGTAGGTTAGTTGCATAGGTATTTTGTGTCCGTCTTCACTAAGGAGGACTCAAACAATCTTCCAGATGTACTAATGGCCAGAGTATCTGGGGTGACGGGGAAACTGAGGAAATCCACTTTAGGCAGGAAATGATGTTGGGCAGACTAATGGGACTGAAGGCTGATAAATCCTCAGGGTCTGATAGTCTGCATCCCAGGTTACTTAAGGAAGTGGTTCTAGAAAGCGTGGATGCATTGGTGATCATTTTCCAATGTTCTATAGATTCAGGATCAGTTCCTGTGGATTGTAGGGTAGCTAATGTTATCCCACTTTTTAAGAGAAGCGGGAGAGAGAAAACATGGAATTATAGACCAGTTAGCCTGATAAAGGTGGTGCGGAAGATGCTGGAGTCAGTTATAAAATATGAAATAGCGGCACATTTGGATAGCAGTAACAGGATCGGATGGATTTACGAAGGGGAAATCATGCTTCACTAATATTCTGGAATATTGTTGAGGATGTAACTCAGAAAATGACAAGGGAGACCCAGTGACTGTAGTGTACCTGGATTTCAGAAAGCATTTGATAAGGTCCCACATAGGAGATTAGTGGGCAAAATTTAGGCACATGGTATTGGGGGGGGATAGAAAATTGGTTGTCAGACAGGAAACAAAGAGTAGGGATTAACGGGTCCCTTTCACAATGGCAGGCAGTCACTAGTGCGGTACCGCAAGGCTCGGTGCTGGGACCGCAGCTATTTACAATATACATCAATGATTTAGATGAAGTGGTTCAACGTAACATTAGCAAATTTGCGGATGGCACAAAGTTGGGTGGATGCGTGAACTGTGAGGACGGTGCTATGAGAATGCAGGGTGACTTGGACAGGTTGGGTGAGTGGACAGATACAAGGCAGATGCAGTTTAATGTGGATAAATGTAGCAAAAACAGGAAGGCAGATTATTATCTAAATGGTGTCAAGTTGGGAAAAGGGGAAGCACAACGGGATCTGGGGTCCTGCATAATAAGAGGAGTTTAGTATAGGAGCAAATAGGTCCTTCTGCAGTTGTACAGGGCCCTAGGGAGACTACACCTGGAGTATTGTGTGCAGTTTTGTCCCTGAATTTGAGGAAGGACATTCTCGCTATTGAGGAAGTGCAGCGTAGGTTTCCAAGGAAAATTCCCGGGATGGCGGGACTGTCATTTGCTGAGAGAATTGAGCGGCTGGGCTTGTATACTCTCGAATTTAGAAGGATGAGAGAGGATCTTATTGAAACATACAAGATTAATATGAGTTTGGAACGCTAGAGGAATGGAAACATGTTCCCGATGCTTGGGAAGTCCAGAACCAGGGGCCACAGTTTATGAATATGTGGTAAGCCATTTAGAACGGAGATGAGGAAACACTTTTTCACACCGAGTTGTGAGTCTGTGGAATTCTCTGCCTCAGAGGGCGGTGGGGGCAGGTTTTCCTGATACTTTCAAGAGAGAGCTAGATAGGGCTCTTAAAGATAGCGTAGTCAGGGGGTATGGGGAGAAGGCACGAACTGGAGTACTGATTGGGGATGATCAGCCATGATCACATTGAATGGTGGTGTTGACTCGAAGGGGCGAATGGCCTATACATGCACCTATTGTCTGCTGTCTATTGTCTATATTAATTAGTCCAGTTCTCTTGAACATCCCCTCCTGTTGATGCGCAAAACAGTGCATCGTAATTCTCTTTTATTAATTGATGTACGGACGTTTAAACATATACGTGATATCTAACGTTATTCCGACTCATTAAGAATGGGCAAGGAACGGCCCCATTAATATGCCTGGGTATTGTGAACAAGTGATTTGCTAGAGCTGTGAATCTGTGCATTCATGGAGGAATCCTATATTCGGGTAACCATAATTCCACACGTGTAACCATGAGGACCAGTGTAAGCCTCCAAATGCAGGACAAAAATAAATCAAAAACAAGAACATTTTTGTGGATATAGGTTACATATTTCCATAATTCAATCTGTTTTTTTAACGACAGCTATTTTGCAGATTTTATCTCGAACCACGTCCGTGTTTATCTCCCAAAATTATCCTGTTAAAGGGAAGATTTATAATTGTGGTAAACAGCACACAGCCATGAATAGGTAGTCGGAATATGCAGAATGAAATGAAAGTAATCACAAATTATTCCTTGGCTCTGACGAAAATCTCCCTTGCAGATTCCACAATGCTCTGCGATTGCTCCTCTTTGGATGTATTTTAGGATAGTATAGTATTCTATTCCACATGGATGAATTACTACAATCGTATTCACATCTTTCCCCGCGTTACTATTTATAGTCTACAAGGATAGCACGGGGGGGGGGGGGGGATTCAAATAAATGTATTCACTAGTTGTGTTCTAAATGACCCGAAACATCTTTGCCCTGATAATGTAATTCTGACTTGTTATCGTCAGAGATTCATAAAGACACAGTTAGTTATTCAGTACGGAAACTGATCTTTCCGCCAAATTCATCCAGGTCGTTATGTGGCTCTCTGCAATTGGTCTACTTGGTTGCAGCTGTCCTATATCCATTAAAATCATTTCCATGCACTATCCCATTAAAATATATTTCATTGAATGTCACTGTTCACGCATCTGGACAGCTTTATGAAATTGTATTGTAGTTTCTTAATATCTGAATATGCCCCCAACACATTTATACCTGCTGCTTCCTGAATATTTGGTTTGACGAAATGGCATGAAAATCATCAATATGTCACCTCTATACATATTGCTCAAAGGAACACACCAGTAATATTTGAAAATTAACTCAAATATATTAACTGATTAATTCTCATCCAAGTATTGTGGCACGTTGTATCAAAATAGGCGCTTACAGTGGCAGACAACAATTCGCTCCCTTCTCAGAAGGATCACGTGAGTTAATGACTCCAATCGCTTTGCAGTGTCATTTAAACCCGAGAGGTTTCTCTGAAATATAAATACAAAACCCAATTGAAAGGAGGGGATCTGCACATTTGATCGACTCACCAAAGAGCTGCTCCAATTTGATAATGGGATTGACAATAAACGTACTTATTGAACGTATTTACTATCATGCTCTTGTGATTATTGGCATTCCTGGTAAGTCAAGTCTGATATCGTGCAATGGATATATTTAATTGTGTTTTTGTTTTACTGTTTTGATTAGATAACACAGCTCTAAATTGTTTTTTTAAAAGGGTTTCTCCACGTAACAGAAGGATGGTGCCTCCGAGGCAATATAAACATGCTATACTCATGTTAAAATGAGCCCTCATCCTTCCTTTCAACAAGTGCAGTGATCTGTCTAGTCGTTGAAAGTGCGGACAGGGTACATGATCAGGAGGGCCCTCCGTCCGCCGACGGTGTGTGCTTGCAGTTTGACCATATCCCAAACAACTGAATGGATAATTGGAATCCAACGTATAGCTAATAATTCTATCGTTCATATTTTATTGAACCGACAAGCGAGCCTACAGTCACACACGTCCTTTAAGACCGAGATGAGAAAGACTTTTTTTCACACAGAGAATGGCGAGTCTCTGGAACTCTCTGCCACAGAGGGTAATTGAGGCCAGTTCGTTGGCTATATTTAAGAGGGAGTTAGATGTGGCCCTTGTGGCTAAGGGGATCTGTGGGTATGGAGAGAAGGCAGGTACGTGACACTGAGTTGGATGATCAGCCATGATCAGATTGAATGGCGGTGCGGACTCGAAGGGCAGAAAGGCCTACTCCTGCACCTAATTTCCATGTTTCTATGTTTCTATGTCCGCACGAAAGTTCAGCTGTGGATTTGCTGCAACCAGTGTTGCATATTGCATCTCACCACATGGTTCCCTTTGTACCACGTATCGTTGCCGAACGATTGTATAACCTTCTGTTGACAACACCAAATGTTGCTCACTGTCTTGCGCCGTAGGCTTGATAGAAACATAGAAACATAGAAATTAGGTCTCTGATCCCCTTAGCCACAAGAGCCACATCTAACTCCCTCTTAAATATAGCCAATGAACTGGCCTCAACTACCCTCTGTGGCAGAGAGTTCCAGAGACCCACCACTCTCTGTGTGACAAAAAGTCCTTCTGATCTTGGTCTTGAAACGGTCTCATCTAGATGTTGAAACGTAGAAACACATTTTGCCGCTTCAAGCTTCGACACGATTTCAATATGTCGGATGGACGACAATAATTAAGTCGAATGAACATTCGCTCAATTATTGCCGTTCTTCTCGAATTGCAATACAAGTTATTACTTTTTCGTCCGTAAAGGGATTTCTTCGTCCGTAAAGGATCTTTATTCCTCGTGACAACATCGTCGAAGACATATCAGGATATATTTGTGCAAGGATAGATTTCAGGAAGCGTGTTTGAATAATTACCAATGCACGAGTTTGCTATCCATATATGACTGCATGAATTATTCTGGATGATACTGATTCTACTTCCATTCCGACGTAATCGTTGTATTAATTTCGCTTAATGATTGAATTTAAACCATCTGTTGTCAGATTTGTTTATACCTACGTGTATTTGCCTAAATCAAGAAATGTAATGTACAGTTGCACACATAGCAAAAGAGTGTGCCGCAGAGTAAAACAGCCTGGTGGTTGATCTTAGCAAGGCAGGTAGCACCTGTGGAGGGAAACAGACAGTCAAATTCAAGGACAGAGCAGTACAAGGTAGATTATGTAAACAGTGTGTGGGAGCGTGGATGAGAAAATATCTCGCTGGAGACAAATGGATACAGGTTATGAGTGGTGGATTGATGGTTGTACGGGATTGGACTCTATTCGAGGCTTACTGGGTTAAGTGCATAAGGAATTGTTTGCAAACACGTACATGGGGAGCCTGTTTCCGGAATTTGGAGAATTCGCTGTTCATACAACCGGCTGTAGAACCACATCCGGAATAGAAATTGTCGTTCCAGCATTTGCGATTGATCTCACCAGGCAGTGAAGGAAGACAAAATGAAACAGCTTGATCTACGAATAGGTTTGTTGCAATATGCTATCAATCGTTAAGAAGAAAATATTGCACGGAAATGAATGCAACGAAAGTTATAACAGTCTTATCTTTGATATGCGTATTGGAAAATATTCCAATCTACTTCCTGTTTGAACCTTTAGAAAGAGTTGGCAATGTCGCATGGTTCTGCAAAGTAACGTCGAGCTTCTACATCATACCTACTTGGGCTGCATTCCTGTGGTTAGAAACCATCTTAACCCCATTTCTACCATTTGTGTTGATCGTTGTGTTCAACATTCTAACGATCAGGCATATTATATTGGCTAACAGTATTAGAAGAAAACTAAGGGGAAGCAACAGCGACAAGAGGCAGTCGGATCAAGAGATTGAAAACAGAAGAAAATCAATAATCTTATTGCTGGCAATATCTGGCAGTTTCATACTGTTATGGGTGGTCAATTTTGCGTGCTACATCTCTCTGTATTTTACAGATAATCAATTAATTAAGGCAAAGGATAATGTTTTCAGTATTGCAGAAGACATTGGCTGCAAACTAAGATTTTTAAGTACTTGCACAAACGCCTTTATTTACGCTGCCTCGCAAAGAACCGTTAGAGAGGAATTGAAAAATATGATGAAA
This sequence comes from Raja brachyura, assembly GCA_963514005.1. The sequence goes on from CAUPSL010001035.1 coordinate 147,750, forward strand.
CGCACTCTGGCCGCTTTCACCCATATATTCCAAAAGCATATCTGGCTTTAGGCACTAATTAATCACCCCTGCGGTAAACAAATTTATGTTACTTATTAGCTATGCAAACACATATCTGTCTATCTTTTATCTTCTATCTATATCTATCTTCTATCTATGCTATTACAAAACATCTCATCTTATAACAATTACAGCACGGAAACAGGCCATCTCGGCCCTTCTATTCCGTGCCGAACACTTACTCTCACCTACTCCCATCTACCGGCACTCAAGCCATAACCCTCCATTCCCTTCCCGTCCATATACCTATCCAATTTATTTTGAAATGATAAAATCGAACCGGCCTACACCACTTCCAGTGGAAGCTCATTCCACACAGCTACCACGCTCTGAGTAAAGAAGTTCCCCTTCATGTTACCCCTAAACGTTTGTCCGTTAATTCTCAAAGTATGTCCTCTTGTTTGAATCTTCCCTACTCTCAATGGAAAAAGCGTATCCACGTCAACTCTGTCTATCCCTCTCATAATTTTAGAAACCTCTATCAAGTCCCCCCTTAACCTTCTGCGTTCCAAAGAATAAAGACCTATCTTGTTCAACCTTTCTCTGTAACCTAGGTGTTGAAACCCAGGCAACATTACAGTAATTTTCCTCTGTACTCACTCTATTTGGTTGACACCTTTCCTATAATGTGGCGACCAAGATTGTACACCATACTACAGCAGTGGCCTCACCAATGCCTTGTACGTTTTTAACATTGCATCCCAACTTCTATACTCAATGGTCTGATTCATAAAGGCCAGCACACCAAAAGCTGTCTTTACCACCCTATCTACATGAGATTCCACCATCAGGAAACTATGCACAGTTATTCCTAGATCCCTCTGTTCCACTGCATTCCTCAAATTATGTTGTCCTCCTCCTGTTTTGCGTTGTTTTCAACTTTGCTCCAATTCGCTGCCTTATATCGCTAAGATCTGACCGCCACCTTACTCACCTTTCTGCTCTGCTGCTGGTGGACAAAATATTGTTCCGCTCGGCTGCATAATATAAAAGTTATTACGGTTTAAAAATCTTCTCTCCCGTCATTTCCCGGGTTGGCGACGCCCCTTCCGGCACCCGTTGTCAATCGGGAAGCCGCTGATTGGAGTCGGAACGCCGTTGATTGGAGTCGGGGACGCCGGTGAAGCCGCTTTCTGGTCGGGGAAGCCGCTCAGTGAAGTCGAAGAAACAGTTGAGTGGAGTCGGGGAAGCCACTGAGTGGTCGCGGAAGTTGGGGAGTGGAGTCGAGGAAACCGCTGAATGCAGTCGGGGAAGCCGATGTGTTTAGTCGGGGAAGCCGTTGAGTAGAGTCGGGGACGCCGCTGATTTGAGTCGGGGACGCCGCTGAGTGGAGCCGGGAGGTGCACTGCGGAGCCGCGGCCGGTGGCCGTTGACGGGAGTCGCTCCCCCACACATACCCCCTTCTCCTTCCACCCTCACCCCTACCCCTACATACCCCCATCCCCCACCCCCACACCACCCCTCCCGCATACACCACCCCACCCCCCTCCCCCTCCCCCCGCACCACCCGCACCCCTTCTCCCTACACACCCCTGCCCCTACACACGCCCTTCCCCAGCCCCACACCACCCCGCCACCACCCCGCCACAACAAAATCTGACCATGTCATTAATAATGTATTACGATGCGATTGGCCTGAATTAAAAATAGTTGGGACTTAAAATGTTGCATAAATTAACTACAGTAACCTGAACGCCAATGTAATTAATGGGAAAAACATTTTTCTACTTTTTTCAATGTGAACACCTTATCAGTATTACAAATAGACAAACAGTCGGACAATATCTCAGGAGAGATGTATTTCACGTCGATGACTTTTCACCAGTACAGATAAAAGGTGGAAAGAGGTGCTTTTTTCTCAAGTCTTAGCCAGTAGAGCGCTGCAGGGATCAGTTTTCGGGCCACTGTTATATGAGATGCGCGTTGAGGATTCCGATGACAATGTCCTTGGCATTTTCCTTCACAATGTCCTTGACATTGTGAGTACATTTGCCAATGACTACGAAATGGATGACATGGTGAACAGCCTCAAGGGTACCTCAGTTTAAAAAAAGGGGGGTTATACATCAGCTGGCAAGATGGGAGAATGAACGGCAAAATGCATTTACGTCTGCCCAAAACAAAACGCAGATACAGCAAGATTGTTCCCGATTTTGGGGAACTCCAGAACAAGGGGTCACCGTTTAAGGATAAGGGGGAAGTCTTTTTGGACCGAGATGAGAAAAACTTTTTTTTCACACAGAGAGTGGTGAGTCTGTGGAATTCTTTGCCACAGAAGGTCGTTGAGGCCAGTTCATTGACTACGTTTAAGAGGGAGTTAGATGCGGCCCTTCAGATTCAGATTCAGATTCAATTTTAATTGTCATTGTCAGTGTACAGTACAGAGACAACGAAATGCATTGATCATCTCCCTGGAAGAGCGACACAGCAAATGATTTGAATAAATAACAATAACAATAAGTGTCCGGGCGGGGGGGGGGGGTGATTGGCAGTCACCGAGGTACGTTGTTGAGTAGCGTGACAGCCGCCGGAAAGAAGCTGTTCGTGGACCTGCTGGTTCGGCAACGGAGAGACCTGTAGCGCCTCCCGGATGGTAGGAGGGTAAACAGTCCATGGTTGGGGTGAGAGAGGTCCTTGGCGATGCTGAGCGCCCTCCGCAGACAACGCTTGCTTTGGACAGACTCAATGGAGGGGAACGAGGAACCGGTGATGCGTTGGGCAATTTTCACCACCCTCTGCAATGCCTTCCGGTCGGAGACAGAGCAGTTGCCATACCAAACTGTGATGCAGTTGGTAAGGATGCTCTCGATGGTGCAGCGGTAGAAGTTCACCAGGATCTTAGGAGACAGATGGACCTTCTTCAGTCTCCTCAGGAAGAAGAGACGCTGGTGAGCCTTCTTGATCAGAGTTGAGGTGTTGTGGGTCCAAGAGAGGTCGTCGGAGAGGTTGACTCCCAGGAACCTGAAGCTAGAAACACGTTCCACCTCCGTACCGTTAATGTGGATGGGGGTGTGCGTGCCGCCCCTGGACTTCCTGAAGTCTACAATGAGCTCCTTGGTCTTCTTGGAGTTAAGGGCCAGGTTGTTGTCAGCGCACCATGCTGCCAAGTGCTGGACCTCCTCCCTGTAGGCCGACTCATCGTTGTTGCTGATGAGGACAATCACCGTTGTATCATCTGCATGCTTGATGATGGTGTTAGTACCATGTACAGGTGTGCAGTCATAGGTGAAGAGGGAGTAGAGAAGGGGGCTCAGCACACAGCCCTGTGGAACGCCGGTGTTCAGGGTGAGGGTTGAAGAGGTGTGCTTGTATAACCTAACAGACTGGGGTCTGTTGGTTAGAAAGTCCAGTATCCAGTTGCAGAGGGGAGGAGCGATGCACAGATTACCGAGTTTGGCGATCAATTTTGATGGTATAATGGTGTTGAATGCTGAGCTGTAATCGATGAACAGCATTCTTACATAAGTGTCTCTGTTGTCGAGGTGGGAGAGGGCGGAGTGAAGTGCCGTTGAGATGGCATCCTCCGTACTCCTGTTCTTGCGGTAGGCAAACTGATAGGGATCCAGTGTGGGGGGTAGGCAGCTTTTGAGGTGTGCCAGGACCAGCCTCTCGAAGCACTTGGTGATGATGGGGGTAAGTGCAACTGGGCGGAAGTCGATGAGGCTTGCCGCAGTGGAGTGTTTTGGCACTGGCACGATGGACGTGGTTTTAAGGCACGTGGGGACAACTGCCTGGGCAAGTGACAGGTTGAAGATATCAGTCCAGACGTCTGCCAGCTGCGCCGCACAGACCCTGAGCACGCGCCCGGGGATGCCATCAGGGCCAGCAGCTTTACGTGCATTAGTCCTACTCAGTGCCACGTATACGTCGTAGGGGGTGAGTGTGAGGGGTTGGTGATCGGCAGGTAGCACAGCCTTGATGGCTGTCTCTAGATTGTCCCTGTCGAAGCGGCCATAGAAGTGATTGAGTTCCTCAAGGAAGGAGGCGTCGCTGGATGTGGGGGTGGTGTTGGCGGGTCTGTAGTCCGTGATGGCCTGGATGCCTTGCCACCTGCGTCGGGGGTCGGAGTTGTTGTTGAAGTGCTCCTCAATCCCGAGCTTATGGCAGTGCTTGGCCTTCTTGATGCCCCTCTTCAGGTTAGCCCTGGCTGAACTGTAGGCTCGAGCATCGCCTGACCTGAAAGCGGTGTCCCGTGCTTTCAGCAGTAGCCTGACCTCGCTGTTCATCCATGGCTTCTGATTCGGGAATATGGTCACCTGTTTGAGGGAGGTGACACTATTGATGGTGGAGTTTATAAAGTCCAGAACAGAGGATGTGTTGGAGTCAATGTCCGTGTGGGAGTCAAGGGTGGCCTGGGCTGCAAACGCCTTCCAGTCAGTGTTTACAAAACACTGCTGAAGTGTGAAGTCCGCTTCCTCTGACCAGACTTTAACTGTCCTCACAGTTGGTTTAACCCGTCTGATGAGTGGGGAGTACTTAGGGAGCAGGAACAATGAGATGTGATCAGACTGACCAAGGTGGGGGAGGGGGATGGCTTTGTAAGCTTCAGCTACGTTGGTGTAGACTTTGTCCAGTGTCTTGTCTACTCTAGTGGGGAAGGGGACATGCTGGTGGAATTTGGGGAGTACAGTCTTCGGATTAGAGTGATTGAAGTCACCCGCAACAATGAAGGCTGCCTCGGGGTTGTGTGTCTGTTGATTGCTAATGGCAGTATGCAGCTCTTTCATTGCAAGCTTGGCATTAGCATCAGGAGGGATATAGGCTGCAGTCACAACAGTGGAGGTGAACTCTCTGGGCAGATAGAACGGTCTGCATCTAACCAAGAGGAACTCAAGGTTAGCTGAGCAGTGACTCTCGATGATGGTGGAGTCCGTGCACCATGCTTTATTTACATAAATGCACAGACTCCCACCTCTGGTCATGCCGGAGTCCAATGTCCTGTCCGCTCGGAGTAAGTGACGCCCCGATAGCTGGATGGCGCTGTCAGGAACGTCAGTGTTCAGCCAAGTTTCCGTGAGGATCAGGATGTTGCAGTCCTTGAGCCGGTTGTGGGAGGTGATCCTTAGCCGGAGTTCGTCCATTTTGTTTGCCAGTGAGCGCACGTTGGCGAGGAAAAGGCTAGGAATCGCTACCCTGTGCGGGGCTAGCTCTAACCTGGCCTTTAACCCCCCTCTGCGTCCCCGGCGGTGTTTACGTCCGCGTCGCCGTCTGTTGGTGCTTCTGGTCGGCCGAGCTGGCTTGGTGCGCGCTGGTGTTCCACCGCTCCGTTGCACCGCGTCTACGTCTCCGTGGCTCCGCAGGCGGTCTTCAGCCCCGCGGCTCTGATGATGGTCTCCAGCCCCGGGGCTTACCTGGCGCTCTCCAGCTCCACGGGTCGGGTGGCGTTCTCCAGCTCCAGGGGTCGGGTGGCGGTCTCCAGCTCCACGGGTCGGGTGGCGGTCTCCAGCTCCACGGGTCGGGTGGCGGTCTCCAGCTCCACGGGTCGGGTGGCGGTCTCCAGCTCCCCGGGTCGGGTGGCGGTCTCCAGCTCCACGGGTCGGGTGGCGGTCTCCAGCTCCACGGGTCGGGTGGCGGTCTCCAGCTCCACGGGTCGGGTGGTGTTCTCCAGCTGCGTGGGTCAGGTGAGCTCCACGGGTCGGGTGGTGTTCTCCAGCTCCGGGGCTTACCTGGCGTTCTCGAACTCCGCGGGTCGGGTGAGGGCCGCGGGTCGGGTGTGGGCCGCGGGTCGGGTGTGGGCCGCGGGTCAGGTGTGGGCCGCGGGTCGGGTGTGGGCCGCGGGTCGGGTGAGGGCCGCGGGTCGGGTGAGGTTCGAGGATCGGATGGCGGTCTCCAACCCCGCGACTCACCTGGCGGTCTCCAGTCAGGTGCTCCGTTGCTCTGATGAGCTCAGAAGGAAGGCGGAGATCGCCCAGAAAGTTGTTGCAGCCGCAGGAACCGAAGTCCAGAAGTTCCTGTCGGCTGTACGAGATGGGTACAAGACTGCTCCGAGTGAGCAGCCTTGAAACAGGTAAGGGGATCGTTGCTGTATTTTCCATTCCAGGGAGACACAGGGCGTCGCGGTGTGCCCGCGCCGCCGCCATTTTGGCCCTTGTGGCTAAAGGGATCGGGGGTATGGAGAGAAGGCAGGTACAGGATACTGAATTAGACGATCAGCCATGATCACATTGAATGGCGGCGCAGGCTCGAAGGGACGAATGGCCTACTCCTGATTCTATGATTTTGTGAAAATGCTGCACAGTGGTTTGCCAATCATAGGTGGAGTTTTACCCAATGAATAGTAGAGCCGTATGGAGTGCTGAAGAGCAAAGAGACATTGGGATACTGGTGCATTGTTACCACAATGGTGAGTCCGGTGGCAATGGTGGAGGAGGGGGTGGAGGAGGGGGTGGAGGAGGGGGTGAAGGAGGCCACTGACACGCTAAACTTCATTGCGAAGGATACAAAACATAAATCAGCACATCCCGATGCAGATATATCAGTCGTTAGAGAACCGTGTGCAGTTCCGGTACACCAGCTATAAGAAGGATGCAATAAACATGGAAAGGACATAAAGAGCTGCATTATGATGTTAACTGGGGGATGTACAGAGAGGGTGATTACGCTAGGACCACTCTCTGTGGATTGTGGGAAGCTGATCGATGGCCGCATGAGGTGGATGGAAAATATAAATGCTCACTGCTAATTTCCCAAAGTGTAATAAGGTCGGTCTCTCGCACAACATTGTACAACACATTTATTAATGTGTACTCACAGTACACTTCAGCATACTGCAGCGTAGCAGCCATTCAACCCACAATTTGAATTGAATTCTGATAATATAAACCACTTGGTAGGCTACAATTGGTTGGTGCGAAGTAACCAATCTACATCTTTCCTTGCAGAAATGAAATAAAGCACAACTAAAACGAGAGCCAATAACCGGAAACACATTAATACGTGATAACTAAATAATGCTGTACGCGAAACGTTAATAATGCACACAGGGACGTATGGATGGTTGCACAAAATCTCCGTATCTAAGGGGTAGCCTACAGACCCGCCCGCCGCTCGTGCGGGATAAATCCACGTCTCCTCCTTTCACCGGGGAAGTGACCGGGGAATTAACCGGGTACGGTACCGGAGCCCCGCTGAGTGGAGGCGGCGAAGCGGGCGAGCGGGGCGCGAACGCTGTGGAGAGGCCGCAGGTGAACGGTCATTGGTTGTTCTGCAGCAACTGGGCGCGAGGGAGCAGTCGGCCCGGCAGTGAGAAGGTACATCAAACGTGTGACCTCTTGATACGGAGCCGTAGGACGTGGTTCCTTCACAGGAAGGAGATGTTGGCGGTTGGGTCTGTAAAGGTTTCAGTCCGCGCTTACGGGGCTGTGAATGTGACCCAAACGGCCATAGTCCTTGTCGGTTTGAAGGCGAACAACTTGTCCACCTGGAGAGAGGTTTCAGTGGTTTGCTAGACTTGTCGAAAGATCGTTTCTGTGCATCGAGTTTCAGCTGGAGTTGTTTCTGGACAACAGAAGGTGAGCGGACCTGTGGCTACAGCAGCTGCTGGGGCACGGGCAGGGCAGCACGGGTTTGACGAGACATCAGGCGTTGGGCTTGCGGTATGGGTCGCGGGCGGTGTTCCTTAGGTTGAGTAGGTACAGGTAGACTTCGGATTTAGCAAGTTGTGGACGCTCCGTACAGCCCGTTCTGCGAGTCCGCTGGACTATGGAAATTCAGGGCTGCTGGTGATAGGTATGTTACAATACCTACCTTTAGCAGCGCTGCAGTTCTGCCGCTCCCCGTGGGCGCGACTTTGGCGCCTTTCTGAGGGGGGTGGGTTTAAAATGCCGATTTTTTTCTAGGGAGTCCAAACGATCCATGTCGGGCGATTTCGTCGCTAAAGATAAATTTATTAACTACGCTAGATTATTTATTAACTAGAGTAGTTTAAAAATCATCTTCTAAAGTTCTGAATGGTGACAGCGGAACGGACCTAAGGTAGGCGATAAAAGAAGCTACACAGTTTAGTTTTACATAATTTTTAGGAAGGCATTAATCACATTTTCATGTTGCGAAAAGGGGACCAAAAAATGTATGAACCGGCTGTATTTTTCATACTGACTTCACCGCAAACCGCAACGTTCTAATCCACCGCATTCCACTAAAACCCACTCGCTAGTTGATTTAAATGACCATTAATTTACAGGCATTAAACACTAAATTCCTTCCATTTGGCATATAAATTCATGAAAATGAGATTTAAAAATTATGTTGTATTGTGGATTATTGTGTGAATGTTATTTGGACACTTAGGCAATTGAAAAAAAGTTTATCTTTTCTTAAGAAATGGACAGATGTTTAGATCTACTCATTGAATTTTATAATTAGCTACAATTAGATAACTAACTAATTATATGCTTTAATTTCAGGTCATCCAAGTAAGATTGTTTCCTATATGTTTCGGAATTAAACTTATTTGTATGCTTTAGCTGATGGGATCAAACTGCAGACTTGAGTTTTAAAATCTCAAAATGTTGTAACATTGCTACTGGTGACATGTCGAAAATCCCATCGTTGAGCGAGTTTTTTGAGCAGGAGAAATGCAGGCAGGAGACGTGCGGGAACACCGTGCACGGAGAAGTGGCGTGACAACCTCTGGATGGCTGCATCAGATGTGACGGTTTGGAGCAGGCCAATTTCGAACCAGCCCGAATACGAGTCAACGAGAACGAGATATTGTTTTCTACGCCACTCGAATATGTCGGCAGCGACCGTGGACCACGGCAGAGGAGGTGCGAGAGCAAAAGTTGTTTATGTTGGCGTGGCGCTAGGCTGCTGCAGATAGTGCAGACTTCGACTTTTACGCTTGTATATTTGTCTACCAGGCCAATAAAATATGCTCTGCGCTTGTTGTAGGGTTGTTTCCACACCGGGTTGGCCCCTGTGGACGGCAGTAAATACTTGTCCCGAAGAACGGTTGGGATGACTGCTTTGTGACCCTTGACTATAATCCCGTCCTATTGTACCAGTTCGTCACGAACTAGGTAGTATGGGTGATCGCAAGTGAGGTACTGTGTTATTTATCCGGCCAGCCATGCCGGATGACTGAAGACAGTAATTGTAGAGTCCCTTCAGCAGACGTGTGCTCTGTCAGGCTGCTTGGGCATTCAGTGGGAACATACGACACCTTAAGTACTGAGAACTGGTTCTGTTCTGAGGGCTGGTGTTCGCAGGTTTTGTGTGGGGCTCTTGATAGCGTGTCAGCTATGTGCATGTCCTTGCCCTTTTTGTGGACTATAGTAAATTCGAAACGCTGTAGCTGCATCATCATCATCCGTTGCAGGCGAGCCGGAGCGGCGTGGATGGGTTTGTTTAGGATAGTGACCAGCGGCTGGTGGTCTGTTTCCATAGTCACAGATTTTCGAAAAATAATGTCTTTGAATTTCGTGCAGGCGAAAACCACAGCAAGTAATTCCATTTCGATTTTGTCGTAACGTTGTTCCGTTTCAGTCAGGGTGCGGCAGGCCTGAGGTCGCCATCGGTGGAGGTTTGTAGGCAAACAGCGCCAAGTCTATACTGGGACTCATCACGTAAGTGCCATTGGCAACTTTAAGGCAACATAGGCGAGAGTGGGAACACTGGCCGGCTGCAACTTAAGGATTTCGAAGGCTCTTTGGTGCTGTTAGTGTCAGGGCGACCCGACAGTGAATGTGTGTCAGTTCCCGCAGGGGGGCAGATAAAGCGCTGAGATTGGGATTGAATTTTCCCTGGTAGGTGAGCATTCCCAGGAACCTCTGTAAACTCGTAACGTCAGTACGAACTGGCATCTCGTTGATGGCCGTGGTCTTGGATAGGTCCATCACTGAGGAAAACATGGCCGACAGAGTTAACCTCTGTGACCCGAAATCTGCATTTTAGAGGATTGAACGATGAATGTGTATAGCACGGTCTAATACTTTTTTTAAATGGGCATCATCTTCAGCCATGTTCTGTCCTGCAACGAGAATGACATCGACAATAATGGCGCACGTATACCCCGCAAAACAATCGTTCCATTGTTCACTGGAAAACTTCGTTACAAGAGTTGATGCCGAAGGGCATTCTCAGGAATTTATAGCGGCCGAAGGGAGTGCCGAACGTTGTGAGGTTGGATGAGTCAGGGTCCAGCGGGAATTTCCAAAACGAATTTTTAGCATCCAGGACAAAGAACACAGATGCACTGCGACTCTGAGCAGCAAATTCCTCGACCGTTCGCATCGGGTAGTGTGGATGCAGATACGGATTTCCTCCTTGTTTTTCTTCGTTGCAACCACTATGGTGGAAACCCAGTCAGATGGGTTAGTACCGTGGCAATGACACCCAGGGAGACCATCCACTGGAGCTCATTTTTTACTCCGTCCCTCATGGCATGTGGAATGTGGAAGTGGAGCTCGGACCAGATGGGTGAATTTTGCATAAGTGGCCATATTTTACTTGATCGTACTTGGCGACAAGCTTGGAGAGCTGCCCTGAAGAAAGTTAATGGAATGTTGCCCTTCATAACAAGATGATTTCAGTACAGGAGTAAAAAGGTTCTTCTGCAGTTGTATAGGGCTCTGGTGATACCACATCTGGAGTTTTGTGTACAGTTTTGGTCTCCTAATTTGAGGAAGGACATCCTTGTGATTGAGGCAGTGCAGCGTTGGTTCACGAGATTGATCCCTGGGATGGCGGGACTGACATAGCAGGAATGATTGAAAAGACTACGCTTGTACTCACTGGAGTTTAGAAGGATGAGGGGGAATCATATAGAGACATATAAAATTATTTGAAAAAAGGACTGGACAAGCTAGATGCAGGAAAAATGTTCCCAACGTTGGGTGAGTCCAGAATCAAGGGCCATAGTCTGAGAATAAAGAGGAGGTCATTTAAGACTGAGGTGAGAACAAACTTTTTTACCCAGAGAGTTGTGAATTTATGCAATTCCCTGCCACAGAGGGCAGTGGAGGCCAAATACCTGGATGTATTTAGGAGAGAGTTAGATAGAGCTCTCGGGGCTAGTGGAGTCAAGGGTTATGGGCAGAAGGCAGGCACGGGTTATTGATAGCGGACGATCAGCCATGATCACAATCAATGGCGGTGCTGGCTCGAAGGGCCGAATGGCCTCCTCCTGCACCTATTTTCTATGTTTCTATGGTCCGAGCTCCACACCACATTGTACATGCCATGAACCACTATATTGTGAGAGTATGTGTTGAGTAGAGCCTTCAGTGTGAGAGATTTGATGGACAGCAGGCCCAAACGAGACCAGGCTTTGATCCTGGCATGCATTGGTTGAAGAATCCCCACATAAAATGAAAACTTAAGTTTGTGAGCCTGTGATTCCACGATGCAGTTTAATTCCGTTTCTCCAAGCGGGTGCAATACTTCACCCCCATAGGCTCGTAGCGTGGCCGTAGTGTTTTCAACATGTTCAGTAATACGTATCCGTTTAAATCCAGATAAAGACATGACATTACATTCGCACCAGTGTCAATCTTTGCAAGCGCAAGGTTGTTGTAACGATCAGGGGTACTTCAGGGTCGCGTTGCTTGTTAGTGGAAGGGAGCAGGGAGTGAACGTCTGAACTGTTATCTTGGCTCGCAGGGAGGAGAGTAGGGTATGGAGCTTCAGCTCTTGGAACTCGTTATCTGTAGGTTCATATTTTAACACGTGTACATTTTGATTTGGGAAAGACGAGCAGCGCGAGAACGGCAACATTTCATGAAGTGATTCTTTTTTTATTACAGTAGTGGCAAATGTTGCTGTGGACGGCACATAATTGTCGACCTGGAACGTGTGAGTTGTACAGTTGGCACAGCGTTCGATAGACCTTTGAGGCTGCGAGGGAGGGTGGGTTGTGGACGCCGGTTACGGTATCAGGTATCGGAAGCATGACGCTTAAACTGGGAACGTTGCCCAGAGCTTATATACCTTGTGTGGTAACCAGTTAGTACAGCGATTCTGCAAGCATGTTCAGCTTGGTTCAAAGTCAATTCTGTGTTCCGGACCAATTTGTCTCGTACGTTGTCACTGAGTAAACCTCCTACGAGTTTAGCGCGGTTGAAATTGTCACATAAATTCCCAGAGCGGCAGCCTGCAGCCATGTGTTTTAAAACACTAAACATATTCTCAATCGGTTCACCTTGTTGCTGGAAGCGAGCAAAAAAACTAGTGCGTTCAATTATGGAGTTGGCTCGCAGGTTGCATTGCTGTCTGATCTTAGCGAGTAAAACCGCAGGGTATCAATTGTGTCTGCAGGCATCACAATCTGGTTGTTGTGGACCATGACAGCAGGCGCGTGATTAAAACGCGCTGCGCGCTTCATTGCTTCAGGGCCAGCAAGATTTAAAAGTACAGGAGCGCGCACCTCTGGTGGATCGTTGCGATAAGAAACACGGAAGTAATGGGTATAGTCGCGTTCGAAGAGGCGCTATCGTTCAGCGATGTCGGAGTCAAAGATCAGAGGATCTGGACGGCGAATTGCCATGGTAGAGATACACAACTAGTACACAAAAACAAACAGGATAGACGAAATAAAAACCGATATACTTCAACGCGGAGTGAGTCGGAAACCACTTCTTGACACCATTTAACTCGCACAATATGGTACAACATATTTATTAAAGTTTACTCACAGTGCACTTCAGCATAGTGTTAAGGCAAGCGTAGCAACCATTCACCCCACAGTATGAACTGGATTCTGATAATATAAACCGCATTGGGTGCTGAGAAGTAACCAATCTACACAAAGCTGGATGGCATATGCTTGAGGTTAGAGGGAAGACATTTATGATGGACATCGAAAACAAATGATTTCACTCAGAAGGCGGTACTTTCCTGGATTGAAGCCACAGAACAGGATATAATTTGACTTTAAAAGACATTTGGGCACATATATTGATGCAAAGGATTCTGAGGGAAATGGACAAAATACAGGCAAATAGGATAGGCCCATCTGCCAACTTGTCCGGCATGGAAAAAGTTCGCCAACAGACCAGTTTCGTGCTGTACAGCCCCATAACTATAAATCGCTCCAAATGTCGTCAGCGATCTAACACAAGATTCCTTATGCACGGTGTCGACTCTAAACATCGGCGACCCGGTTTGTCTGCACACATTCTGCTTCACTCGTCGAGTTATTTTATTTCTCCACATATCGGTATCTGGTGTCTCTTGTGTCTCAGTATTCAGAACAGCTCGTTTGAAAATATTCAAGAACGAACCAATCTATTTCTCCCTACTCGTCCTCTACTTTGCGTGGACTATTTGGCAGCAACAATGCCGATTGTGAAGAGAGCTTCCGAGGCTACTGCTGGTGTTCAGTCTCCGCTAGGGTGTCCTTCTAATCGTCTGTTTGTTCCCGAGTCTCTTCGTTCACAGGTGATTCACTGGGCTCATACGTCTCGGATCTCCTGTCATCCCGGTGTCCGCCGAACCCTGTTTGTGGCCAAACAGCGGTTTTGGTGGCCTTCCATGGAGAGGGGGATTAAGGAGTACGTGTCCGCCTGCAGTGTTTGTGCTCAGATACTCACGTCGACCCGCCTTTTGTCTCCTGAATCCGCTACCGGTCCCCTCACGCCCCTGGTCACAGATTTCCATGGACTTTGTCACGGGCCTGCCCTCTTCTGAAGGCAACACCACAGTCATGACTGTGGTGAACAGATTTTTCTAAGATGGTCCATTTCATTCGGTTGCACAAGCTTCCCTGCGCCAGAAAGACGGCAGAGGTCATGTTGTCTCACGGTTTTCGAATTCATGGATTTCCCAGAGACATTGTGTCTGACCGGGGGCCTCAGTTCGTGTCCAGGTTTTGAAAGGAGTTTTGTTCTCTGTTGGACGCCACGGTCAGCCTTACATCGGTTATCACCCGGAATCCAATGGACAGACTGAACGCCTTAACCAGGAATTGGAAACAGGACTGCGGGGCTTGGTGGCACAGAATACTTCAACTTGGAGCAAACACCTTAATTGGGTGGAGTATGCACACAACACACTCCCTTGCTCATCCTCTGGTCTCTCTCCATTCCAGTGTGCCTATGGTTATCAACCGCCATTGTTATCTGCTGTCGAGAAGGGGTCCAGTGTGCCCTCCGCTCAGGCTCTCATACGTCGCTGTCGCAAGGTTTGGAATGGGGCTCGTCAGATGCTGCTGCGCAGTTCTGCGCGTTACAAGAGGATGCTGATCGTGGAAGAACGCCGGCTCCAGTATACTCGCCGGGCCAAAAGGTGTGGCTCTCCACTCGAGACTTACCTCTGAGGATGGAATCCCGGAAGCTGGCTCCTCATTTTGTTGGTCCTTTCCCGATATCGAAGGTCATCAATCCTGTGGCAGTTCGTCTCAGACTCCCCCGTGCCATGAGGGTCCACCCTACTTTCCATGTCTCCCGACAGAAGCCAGTTAAGGAGAGTTCTCTGGTCCCTGCCTCCACACCCCCTCTGCCCCCCGGTTCCTTGATGGGGGTCCAGTGTTTACGGTCAGCCGATTGCTGGGGATGCTCCGGCGTAGTCGTGGTTGTCAGTATCTGGTGGATCGGGAGGGTTATGGACCTGAGGAGCGGTCTTGGGTGCCGGCTCGCAACATGTGGGACACGGAACTTATCAGGGAATATCGGCGCCAACATCCTGACGATGCTGGGCCGGGGGGGGGGGGGTACTGTCAAGTCTCGCGTTTGATCTACTTTCTGTTTGATATTGGTTTTTACTATTAGAGTTTGCATTCTTGTTTTATTTTGGTGGCTCACATCTCTTGTTTCAGGTCCCATTTCCTGTCAGGTCGTTTTCCCTCATGTGATTGTTGGCCCCACCCTGATGTGTTTCACCTGTGTCTTGTTATCCCCTGTTAAGTCTGTATTTAAGCCCTTTGTGTTTTAGTTCTCATTGGCAGTTCGTTGTGTATGCTACTTGGTATCACCTCGCTCCAGCTCTAGAAATATCGGGCGGGCGCGACTCGCGTTACAGCGGCCCCTACAGCATGTCTATCTTTTTTTTTTAATTGTCTAGTTAAATGTATTTGTTCGTGTTTTTTTTTGTATTGTTTTTCTAACTGTGTATGTGTGTGGGGGGGGGGGGGGGGACTTTAAAATCTGATCCCTGCATGGGAGCCCCGACTTTTTCCCTGTCGGGTGTGTGTTGTCGTTTCCTAGCACGGCGGAGCGGCTCTGACCGAGACGAGCTGCGCACTTACCATCGTGGGGCTGGCTGGCCTCCGAGCGTGGGGAGCGTGGGGAGCCGTGGTGGCTCACCGTTGAGGCCCGACTCTGGGCTCCGGAGCACCGTGTGGGGAGCGGTGGTGGCTCGCCGCTGCGGCCCGACTCACGATTCCGGAGCTGCAGCTGCAGACCGGTGGACTGTCGGCATATCGGGAGCTCGCGGGCCCGGGTGGGAGCGCTCTCCGGAGCTCCCGCAACACAACTTCTCCAGCCCGTGTCGCGGGGTTGGAGCGACCCGGAGTGAGGCCATACATCGCCCGGCGCGGCCTCAATGGCCGTGGGACTTAACACCGCCCGCCTGGGTCTTCGACCTCGGGAGAGAAATTATGCGGGGGAGAGAGAAGACTTTGCCTTCCATCACAGTGAGGAGGAGATTCACTGTGATGGATGTTTGTGTGTTTTTTTATGAACTGTTCTGTTTGTATGGCTGTAGAAACGGAGTTTCGTTCGAGCCTCTCTGAGGTTGAATGACAAGTAATAAAATCAAATCAAATTGTGACTTTGTGAACTCGACCATTTCCTCTTTTTCGACCACTGTTTTTCCCTGCTCCTAGATTATATTGTTGATCTGTGCTTGCTTACCTGTGTTCCGACTTGGACCGATTAAACTCTCAATACGGATCTGCCCTGTGTCTGAGCCTGCATTTGTGTCCTCCTCCTCGTTATGTTCTGACACAAGCAACCGGAAACAGCATCGAACCGGTGTCTCTGGTGCTGTAAGGCAGTAGGTCTACCGCAGCGCTACCGTGCAACCCCACTGAAATTCTCTCTGTCCTATTCTTCCTTACAAAGATCATGTTTTTATAAATGTACTATGATGCGTGAATATTCCATGCAACATATTGTCGAAGTGAACCAAAATATCATGTCTTCACCAGAAGACGGTATGAGGTATGTGAACATTTCTTAAACTCCTTCAGATTCCTATTAGGTTATTGTTATGTCAACCAGGATGCAATGACATTCCTGCAGGTCATCCAGATTACACGGTCCTTGTTCATCAGTCAATAAAAGTAATCATACAGGTACAGCAGACAGTGAAGAAAGCGAATGGCATGTTGACCTCTATAACAAGTTGAGTATAGGAGCACATAGGTCCTTCTGCCACTAGTGAGACCACACCTGGAATATTATGTGCAGTTTTGGACCCCTAATTTGAGGAAGGACATTCTTGCAATTGATGGAACAATTGTAGGTTTACAAGGTTAATTCCCGGGATGGCGGGACTGTAATATGCTGAGAGAATGGAGCTGGTGGGCTTATATACTCTGGAGTTTAGAAGAATGAGAGGGGATCTTATTGAAACATGACAAGTGTGAATGACAGAAATGTCAGCATCAGAACGCCAACTTCTCCACTTTGAACATAAACCAATGTTATGATTTTGGAATTTAGTCAATTACAGAAGTGCTTCAATAACCGGGAAGGGCAAATCAGCCTAATTGGCACAACATTTCAATTGGTATGAAGCGGTATTCAGCGAACGTACATCCCTCGCTCTCCTGTTGAACGTGTGCATTTCGTAAAACCCTAATTGCGTGCGTTCAGGGGGCTGCCTTGCAAGGCGTAGCGACTCAAAAACAAAACACGTAAGATCCCAGGCAACAACCACAGTTGGAGGTACCACCGCCTGTAAGGTCCTTCTGATAGCACGTGCTGCAGGGAGAGCTCTATGTTCTGATTTATAATTTAGAAATAGTGCACATTTACGCACAAAATAGATAGAAGTAACTGGGTGAAATATCTCCAGCACTGGCTGCTGCTGTTATAAGTTGCTGTATGTCTGATGGGTTGCATGCGAACGATGCAACACCTCAGCTCAATACGTTAGATACCGCACCTCCGGCACATCAGGGTGAGGGGCACTATCATGAGTGAAAATAATGTATTATTCGAAGTAATTCGGTGTAGTCTCTCCATTTCTCAATTGATGTGGCATTTCCTGAAAGCCGTGCCATGGTACTCATTGATGCAAACAACTTCAACGCGGGAATAATCTCCGCTGCACAGCCTTCACAATCTTCAAGTAGATCCTGAACATTGAAATTCCATCTCGACGACAAGAAAACTATGTGTTGGCGATTAAATCTGGCAGAACAATCTAAAAACAGCAGGCGTTACATTTATTTTTAATGACTATTAAATGTAAAGTTAAATCTTCCTGAAAATCTACCACGGCAATGCGTTACAGGCTATGTTTCATGTATCCTGGCGTATAGATTTTCATGCTTAACGTTAATGGGATTAGTAATTACTCTGAATTATAATCACGGTTCATCAAACTGGTAGTTCGTCAGGGTTACCAGATAGTTTTCACTTTATGTAAATTAAAATCAAATCTTGTAATGCATTAAAATAAACATTGTTTCTCAGCTTCATAGACCATGAGCAAATTTAACAGATTTACGGTGGAAATAAAAAGGCGTCAAAAATCGTTTAATGGATGCTCACCGACAAATTACATCCATTTTATATATAGTTTCCAATCAGTATAATCGTCAACACATGATGCATCGGTTGGAAGCTAAAATATGTATTTAACATTTCATTAATGCGGTTTCTCTTGATATTTCTTTGTTAGATGCATCAGGAATTTCTGAGTTGCATCTTGTCTTTCGTCCACGAATCAAATACAAATACAGCCAGATTACACAGCTATAACAATTTTCGGAGACTATGATAACATATGAAAATATGACAGAAATATTACACAAAGCAAGATAAAAAAATAGAACAGTGTATAAGTTTTCTGATGCAATGCACGCGCAATCTCGTGTGGATCATTAATGTCATGCCATCGTGAAGAAATCGTTATTGTTAAGTAGAGATTCGGGGATTTCAGTTATGTTTAAACGAAATAGCGGGACCCGTGTGAGATGAGGGACATGCCCATGGACCTTCTGACCTAATATGCAGCATTCGGTGCTCCAGATGTGATCTCCCCTGCATGTGTGAAACCATGGTTTTGTTGAAACTCTGCCGAACGATTTGCAGGGCCACTACTCTGCCCGTAACGGCCATCTATAGCTTTCCATTGCTTGTTATTTCACCTCCTGGTTCTACTCACAAACCGGACCACACGTTATCAGCCTTCCCCATTGTCACCTAGGCCAGTTGAAAACATTAAAGTACAAGACTCGGTAGCCCAATGTAACGAATAATGATTTTGCCAATTCAATGTAACCCAGTCTCCTTCCACAATCTTGCTTCTCCACCTAGTTTATTCCGCAGTCATACTCCTTCATTTAACCGGTTCCATCCTTCCTTCCCCTCTCCCTACGCCATCTGGCTCAACCAGATTCCATCCCACATCTGTCCCCTTTAGTTGCAAAATTCTGTCTTCTTCCGTGATCACACTCATTCTTTCTGCTGGGTCTCCACTTGAATCGATAATCCACTCAATTTGTTTCCATGGTTGCAGCGTGACCCAGAGTGTTCTTGCAAGGTTATTTATTTTCATTGATAGAAAGGTGTAGCCGCTGATCGTGGATGTTCATGCACGGACAAACATCGTTCATCACTCTTAACTACATCTAAATTAAATTATATAAACATCCGCACCGGAGGATGGGAATCTGGATCATTTGATAATTTTGACCCCGTGGTGGAAGCACATGGTTATAATTTATGTTTGATTTAGCTCTTAGGGTAAAGGCGTCAAGGAATATGGGGAAAAGGGAGGAACGGGTACCGATGTTAGATGATCAACAATGGTCATATTGAACGGCGGTGCTGGCTCGAAGGACAGAATGGCCTACTAATTGTCTATGTTTTTATCATTCTTTGATTATATTCAATAGCGCTACCTCACCAACAGTCTGTCTCGTTCATTCCTTCTTTCTTGTTTTAAAGTATATGTTAAATGTATGTTTTAGTGTTCTTTAGCTTGTTTTATGTGTGGGGGGGGAATGCGATTTACTGTCGATATTGTATCCTCGTCCACACTGCAGCCTAACATCGTAGAGTTGGCGCCCTCTGCTGGAGGCCGACTTCACACATCCAGCCGCGGGAGCCTGCGGACGTACCAGCGTGGCGCTTGTAATCCCTTTGCCAGCGATCGATCTCGGAGCTCCAACTGTGAGAGCCTGCAGACCTTAATACGGTGGAGCTCGCGGTCCCTGGTTTGAGCCCGAATTCCGGAGCTCCAGGCCGCATGAGCTGCGATCGACCTGACGCGGGAGCATCGATCGCGGCGACGCGGGGGCTTCGGTCGCCCGCTGCGGGAGCTTCGATCGCCCCGACTGCGGATGGTTCAAGCCCCAACCTCGGGAGAAACAAGAGGAAAAATATTAGACTTTATTGTCTTCTAATACAGTGAGGAATGTGGGGAATTCGTTGTGGTGGATGTGTATGTTAACTTTTATGTAGTTCTGTGTCTTGTTGCTTTTTTTAGTATGGCTGTATGGTAAATCGGATATCGCTGTGCCTTAAGTGGTACTCGTGACAATGAAAGAGCTTTTATCCTTTGAAGGTTTGAACATCCCTCTCCGTCAGAAATTGTTAATCAACGTCCCTGATCATCAACTGATATTAGACTTGTCCTCGCTGTTCATCTTGTATAACAATACTGGTTTTGCTGGTCTCCAGTCATTTTCAGAACTGTCGTCAACGAAGACTATGAAATGTCTAGCACGTCCCCAATGATATTATCGCCTGCGTTCCATGGCTGCATGTGTTACGCCTTGTTATCCCTTGGGATCTATCAGTGTTTAAACTTCGGATCCTATCTCATGCTTGTTCCTTAAATGACCACGTGAAATAGAATCCCATTGTCACTCGCTGAATTTAGCAAAGGCACTGCCGTACCTCACAGTGAATTCAAGTCGAAAGTACTTAGTGAGGGGCACATCTGCATGTGTTTGCTCGCCAATGGTCCCGCTCACTCCCAGATTATCCTCTTGCTCTTAATGTATTGATACTTTGGTATATTTATTAACCTTATCAGCAATTGAGACGTATTTCTTCCCATTTTTCTTTGCCAATTAATTTTCCACGTTTCCCTGCACACATTATAAAATATTGCAATGGATACATTGAATCGGTAAAAATGGATCGGTATCTGACTCAGTGACTCTTCAACTGTATCCCCCCCCCCCCCGCTTTGAAATTTTCTCGCGCCGTATTGAGGAAGCGTATTCAAGCTATCCATTTTCAATCCCCTATCTTCTAACTCCACCTGTCTCCATCATCAAGGCCAGGTATCTCAATACCTGACGAAAGAAAATCGTCCCAGAGGATGCTGCAACATTGAACCACATCATTCAGGAAAACAATGCAACGGCGCCTAATGTCGAGGCAGTGCACAGTCTCCAAGACAATGAGGGCTACAGCACGGGTCACGTATCACATTAGTATGTCAATATCACACATTCTTCACTTTCACAGTCCTTATCACATGGCAATTTGAACTGGAACTGGAACAGCGGGACGTGGTCGAAGGCATTCCTGAACTTCATGGCAACCACATCGATGCAAACGCACATTCTGTCCGTAGAAGGCTACATTGAGGTTAATGGATATCATCAATTTCAAACTCTTGAACATGAAACATCGTTAGGCTGTGGGCCGAGGAGCTTTATTCCAATGTTTCGTGACCCAACTCACAGAGCTACATGAAATTTTTACATATTGTGTATAAATATATAAATCAACTTAACTGATGCCCGTTCTACTTGCGATTCCCATGAAGGTTCTTTCTAGTTTTGTGGAATACATGTCGTGGAAACTTGCAGAAGGGTAATTGAATTTAGTGAGAAAAGCAGTAAGAAGTCTGAAGAATGTGCAGCTAAGTGGATAGAAGTGGAAGAAAGTCTTGAAAGAAAAATCGCTGCTGAGATGCTGCAACACAAAGTTGAAACCAGTCAAACTTTGAATCTACTGCAAGGTAAGATCTAAAGTATGAATTTATGAAAATTGATCTGTATGGACTTTAACTAATTTAATTGCACGCTTTATAATGTGAAAAAATGAGATTTGGAGGCTGTACATTCACTCATTCACTCACTCATTCATTCACTCACTCATTCACTCATTCATTCACCAATTCGTTCACATTCGTTCACTCACTCGCTCATTCATTCACTCATTCATTCACTCATTCACTCATTCATTCACTCACTCATTCATTCATTCATTCACTCACTCACTCACTCACTCATACATTCACTCACTCATACATTCACTCATTTTATTCACTCACTCATTCATTCACTCTTTCATTTACTCACTCATCCATTCATTCACTCACTCACCCACCCACTCACTCACTCACTCACTCACTCATTCATTCACTCATTCATTCATTCACTCATTCATTCGTTCATTCACTCACTTACTCACTCACTCACTCACTCACTCACTCACTCACTCACTCACTCACTCACTCATTCATTCATTCATTCATTCATTCATTCATTCATTCATGAAGTAGAGGGCCTAAACTATGTGTATCCATAACAAGGTAAATTACACATCGTCACTAATGCCAGCTTGTTGTAGTTTAATAAGTGTTTAACATATAATCTCGGAGCTGCCTGCGATAACTTACCGAGTACAAGTGCTCCGATCGCGTGGCCTATGTACTTAAAGTTTTTGTCAATTGCTTTGACACTAGTTTCAGAACCTTGATGTCATTTTTCACAACTCCAGATACAAAACTCAAAACGGTCACCACTTGTATCACCGGCAGTCCAACGTTCAAAACATTGCATTGTGTATTCATATCTTTAAAGAAAGCTTGCACTCACAGAATCGTTGGTTCAAACAACTCATTTATCATGAAATACCATAGGGACATTTCTTTAGATCACCCACACACAACATACACATAGTTACACTGTTTAGTTGTTCGAACAACCATTAAATATTGTAGTGCAAAATATGTGATATATGTTTCATCCTGTGCTACACGTAATGTCACTGTAAAAGGATTAGTAGAGAGAATACCACAGACACAGTGGAATCATTGAACAAAGCTGAAATTTATTGATGAATACAAGCTAAATGACAACATAGGTTGAATGAAAGCACCAATTACAGTAACAAAACAAAAAAAAGTCCTGCAAAACAAACAGCCGTGTTCCTCACCTGGCTACTGTACAGTAAGAAAAAAAAGCTAAACAAACGATCAACAATCACTCGTCATCCCCATCAATCCTGGCTTGTGGATTGGGCCGCAGGTTCTCATCCACATCCGCATAGATGTTTTCGTTTGCCAAACATCTTGGAAAGTACCTTCGCGCATGGCGAATCCAGGCCTGACACTGGTCTGCTGTAATGTCATCGCAGGCATTGTCCATGGCCTGAAGAAGGGTCACTTGTTGATGCGGATGCCGATCATACACTTTCCACCTCCATGTGGAGAAAAATTCCTCAATGGGGTTAAGGAAAGGAGAGTATGCGGGCAAGTACACAGTGAGGAACTGTGGATGGGCCTGAAACCATGCCTGCACCAGATGAGCGTGGTGGAACCTGACGTTGTCCCACACAATGACATAAATTACATCAACAGCTCTACAGACTAGAGTTAGCTCATCAAGAAATGCAACAAGGAGCTCTGCATTGCATGCGCCAATCAGGGATCTACGCCCTACCACACCATCTTCTGATATCGGCGCACACATACTGATGTTGGCCCCACGTCGTGCACGTACTTGTACGGTTGCCCGCTGGCCAATTAAATTTCGCCCTCTCCTCCTTGTCTTGGCCTGCCTCATCCACAAAAACAAATTTGTGATGATTTTCATCCGCATCCAGGGCCATCACCCTCTATGTACAAAAAGACATGTTGGAAAGTGAATTACTGTACAGTATTGATTACAGTACAATGATGGGGAATTTTTCACAAACAGGCATCATGAAACTGAACATACCTGAACATACTCAATCCTCAGTTGCTTCACTCTGTCTGCATTCCTTTCAAAAGGCACACGGTACAACTGTTTGAGGGACACCTGGTGCCTTTTCAGAACACGTGCAATGGTCGGCAAACTTATGGCTTCCACGTTCCTGAAGAGATATTCATCGTCAAGGATGTTCTGTCTGATTTCGCTAAGCCGAATGTCATTTCTGGCCCGGACCATGTTGACCACAGCCCGTTCCTGTTCCTCAGTGAGGAGTCTGCCTCTGCCTCCACTATTGGGTCTAGTCTCAATTCTGTAGGGCATATGACAGGACGAAGATGTCATCATACTGTCGAACACATTTTCATAGTCACATTACTTACTCTGTGCTGCACATTGGCATGCAGTGTACAATCATTTGACAATTACAGTAAGAGTAGCCTACAATACTGTAATGTTTACTGTAGTGCATGCTGAAGACTTACTGGTTCTCATTGCGGAAAGTTCTAATGATTGAGGCCACGGGTGATCTTCTAAGGTTTGGTTGTATCATTCTCGCTGCCTCAACTATTGTCATGCCATGATTGGTTACATGATCTACAACCATTGCTCTAATCTCATTGGAGACTCTTTGCCGTTGCTGTCTTGGTCCTTGTCCTCGACCCCGTTCCCCCACACCTCTCAAACGGGGCCCATGGCCACCTCTCACGAGGGCTGCATGTCCCCTGCCATTCCTTTGACCACGTCTTCCTCCTCTTCCTCCTCTTCCTTCTCCTACTTGACCTCTATGGTGCCCACCTGCCTGCTCCATGTTGTATCACTACAGATGTTGTTGTGGATGCCACTTAAACCCATACCACAAGGTCAGATCAATCATCAGTAACGAATTGGTGTCACAGGTGGTGTCAATCATTGTCGTCACCCTGAAACGTTCATGATTTGAACATGCTCATCCTCAGTTTCCATAAGACTATGCTTTAAGAGTAATGCAACAGTTACTTGTTAATTTGAGCAGTTGTATCAATTGATAGTTAGATTATTATAATGAAATGAATAGACAGTCATCTCAAATGTAATGTGTGAATTGCATTTTGAAATGGTTATACTTTGATGTTAAGTTGTGTCATTTTGAACAGGTGATTATAGTTCAATGGACAAATGATCTTCGGTTTATGTGAATTGTATCCAAGAAATTGGAAAAAGTGTTAGAGTTTTGAAAAAAGTGCATTTTGATCATTGGTTGTGAATTTTGTATCTAGAGTTGTGAAAAATTACATCAAGGTTCTGAAACTAGTGTCAAAGCGATTGACAAAAACTGTAACATAGTGAAGCCGCGGTCTCAATTAAGAAGCGGTCTCAATTGGGGAAATAAACGATTGTATAAAGTTTTATTTTAGTTTCGATCATTTCACTGTTTATTTGGTTAACTTATTTAAACAATGAGTGAATTACTTATGATAATGGCGTGCTGGTAATTGACTGTGCAACTGTCCATTCACACATACATACATCCTCACATACATATACACTTGCATCCACACATCCACAGATACAGGTATGACAGGTATACACACACACCCACACAAACTACAGATACTCAAACAATGCAACACTTTTAGGGTATTTTAGGTTAAAGGTAATAACCCTCATTTGCAAAGGCCCCATCTGGGGTCTCTAGCATAAATATAGGCATATTGTAGCTCAAAATGAATACTCATTGAGTAAACATCAGAGCATTCGATTCTTGGTCAGGATGTGACATTTACATCAGAAATAAGATAGGTCTCTTACAAGTCTGTCACCCATCGTGGACCTGCCCCAGTCCCACTATGGCTGTTACCCCCATTCTCCCCACTATGGCAGTCAGTGGGGTTCAGTAAACGGAGGTACCCAGAAGATCTGTCCTGACCCTTTATTTAGGCAGATTCACGAGCCCTTAAAACCCGGGACAACTGCTGCAGTCTCATTACATTTCCTATAAAAGCGACTGGAAAAAGCGAGCTTGCAGGACTGTCCCCCAGCCTGTAACTGCCACAGTCCCACTATGGCCGTGACCCCAACTCTGCACACTGGCAGTCAGTGGGGTTCAGTAAAGGGAGGAACCCAGAGGAACTGTCCTTACCCATTATTTAGGCATGTTCAGGAGCAGGGCCTCTGCGACAGTGCCATTAAGAAACACTCACAATTATATTCATATTATTTGTATATAATATAACCATACTTAATTATATATGATTACAGTCATATATAATATATATATATATATAACCATATATATATATAGGTATAATAATATATGGTTTAAATGGACTGCAACACGGAAATATGCTGCCCATGGTGTAATGTGGGCTTTGGCCACAAGATGGCGCTTACTTTCCCGATCTCATTTTCTAATTAGTTTAATTAATTAATGTGCGACGTTTGGCAATGGCGAGTTATGACATCTTTCGCAATTATATTTAATCTAAATCTGTGGAAAATTCTAGTTCTGTGACCTGGGTCACGAAAACTGATTTCAAGACCCTTTTGTGATGCTCGGCCCACAGCCTACGTGAACTGTCTAAAAAAAATCATTGAGCAGTTTCTAAAAAGACGTCAATCCAGAATTTAGAAATGTAGTTTAGGCCCTCGAGATGGTAGGGAATGCGTACCTAATTAATGCAGATCTTGGATAATGGAATATGCCTCTGTATTACATATAATGCTCTGCAATCACTCGCGTTAAGAAGCAGCGACCCCAGCCCTTCGTCTAGAAATCGCATGAAGAAAGAAATCGGAGCAATATCAGGCTGTTCCCGGTACAACATGCCTTTTACTGAATTTTACCGCAACCTTACTGACGCCGTTCCACAAACGACAGAGATGATGGAAGGTTGACAAAAGTGCTGGAGAAACTCAACGGGTGCAGCAGCATCTATGGAGCGAAGGAAACAGGCAACGTTTGGAGACGAAATCCTTCTTCAGAGATGATGTAATGTGATGTTGGAAATATTTTTGTAACAATATGCTGACTGGCCTGCCCGAAGTTCCAATCGTTTATGTCATTGTGCAGATTTCTGGAAATTGCAACACTGGAGACTGCTTAGTCATTCCTTACACGCCAGTGTAAAGAAGACCAACATGTTCCAATGTCATACCGTGACCCATATCATTCAGACATATCTATTTTAAACATGTATTTATAGATCTACACTTGTTTCAACTGTTATTGAAATTAGGATGCAATATTAGTATTTCAAGAAATTGTATTTTATTTATAGATACAGGGGGAAAATAAAGAAACCATTATGCGTCAGACAGAAACGGCAGAGGGATTTAATCTGTTTGGTCTTAGAACATTTATCAGATCATCTCTCCGAATTTCCCCTTTCTTTTATTGTGCATTCAGATTTCCCGTGTCTGTATTTATCACAAAATTAATATAGCTTAACTCTGCAGCCCAGAATTATTGTTTGAAAGATACAGCAAGGTCACACAGATTCTACGTCAACTAACAAAGGCCCGTTCTCAGAATTGAAACAATGAACTGCAGATACTGGCTTATCAAATAGGACACGGGTGTACAGGAGTCCACATCGTCAACAAGTGATGCAGTAGTTGTGGTTAACGGAAGTGAACATGCACATCAGTCTCACCTGGAAGGTCTACCTGGGTACCTGGATGAAGTTGAAGGATAAAGTAGAGGGAAAGTGTTATATATCTTGCGGTCGCAGAAAAACGTAGCCGGGATGGGATGATTTGAGTGGATGAGTGAAACAAGGTCTTGCGGAAGGTGGAATGCGATTGAGGTGGAAAGATGTGACTGGTAGTGAGATCACGTTGAATGTGACGGAAATGTCGAAGTTGTTGGTGCGGAGGATTGTGGGATTATAGGTGATGACAACGAGAATTATATCCTTGTTCCGTTAAGGGGGGGAAGAGTGGGAACAACGAGCGCAGAACTGCGAGACAGAGGATAATCGGGTGATGAACGGGTAAAGATTGGGGACAACAGGGTAAAACCGCGTTTACTAAAGTATATGGACATCCCATAATTATAAAAATGGAAAAGTTGATCTTGGGAGCAGTTACGGCCAACAGAGGAATTCAAGTAGCGATTCAAGGAGTGGAGTAGATACTTCAAGGCGTTTGATGTCTTGCCGGCAGTTGGACATTAAAAAAAAATCAACAAAGTGGGAAAAGCCGGTAGGTGGACGCCAAGCGCAGGATGAATGTTTGGGCGGGAGAATGGGTCGTCACTGGGAAGCGAAGATACTATACCACCCGGAGGTAAGGGTCCATGGTCGGAAGGGAGACAGGGAATAATGAATGCTCTGGTGAAGTTTCGTGAGTGGACGAAGGGGCGAAGGGACGAAGGGAGACAGGGAATAAGGAATGCTCTGGTGAAGCTTTGTGAGTGGACGAAGGGGCTGAGAGGTGAGGTGGGCTGCATGCGTGGTGGGTAGGTGACGATGCATGCTTCGAGGGTTGATGGTGGCGTGGGCAAGTAGGGTCTCGAGACAGCGGAGAACCTTGGTGCGATGGCATAAGTAGACCAAGCTTGGAAGCGCCCTGAGTTGGGTGAACGCAGTGGAGACTGTTCGGTCCAACCTGGAAGTGCTTGTGGAGGTGGCGGCGGGTCGAAGTTGGGACCACAGTCAGACCAGGTCAATGTTATACCTCTTTCTCGTCCATTCCCTATATTTCTCTGGGCAATTTGCAGACACCGTACGCCCTAAAATCCCGCACATCTTTCGGATGTGGGTGGAAGCCAGGAGCACCCGATGCAAACACTGAGACAGCATGCAAACTGCATTCAGCTAACTTTCGATGTCAGAATACAACGCGGGTTTCTGGAGCAATGAGGCAGCTACTTTACCAGTTGCTCCACCGTGCCCCTCAATTTCCCCTTTAGTCAGTTTGAAATTGACTATTTACAGTCAGCCTCTCTAGGTTGTAATTAAATATAGTGATTGCTCAAATCTCCTTAATTGAAAATCTGCCACAAGCAAACACTTTCCGCGTCATGTTGACCAGAACTGTACACGATTTTACTGTGTATGAAGAAAGAACCCGTCCCCAAATATAATATATCTATTGTCCCCAGGGATGCTGCCCGACCCGCTGAATTTCTACTCCACATTGTGGCTTTTTATGGTAACCCGGCATCCACAGGCACTTGTGTTAAATTCTGTCGCTCAGCTGAAAAGGCGGTCGGTGTGCAATTGTCGATAGACCAAAATCCTGGAGAAACTCAGCGGGTGAGGCAGCGTCTATGGAACGAAGGAAATAAGCAATGTTTCGGGCCGAAACCCTTCTTCAGACTCACTTTTGTGCTTGCGTGTTAACTACAAACTTTAAACATAGCAATTGAAGAAGGGTTCCGACACGAAGCGTCACTCATCCTATTTCTCCAGATCTGCTGTCTGACCCCCTAAGTGACACACATTCTATGTCTATCTTCTACAGCAATGATGAGGATAGTTATCTTGCCTGCCCCTGTCTATTGTCTGTTATCTATTGCTATAATAGATATAAACTTGTTCATGGTTTAGGAAGTAGTTTTATATCTAATATCTAGCAAGATAATTATTTTCCTCATTGCTAGGTCCTGCAAACAAAGCACTGCAGTGCCATAATTGTGCAATGAGCGCCTTATCTGCCAGTAGATTATTCACCCGCAGACTTTCCCTTGCGTTCCTGTCTTCTGATGCTTTGTAGTTTTCGCATGTTCTCCCTGCCTAGTGGCGCTTTCTCTCGGGGAGTCTTCACCCCCCCCCCCCCCCCCTCACCCTCACGTCCCAAAGACATAACTGTTTGGCAGACTAACTCACCTCTATGAGACGGCAATGATGTAGGTTGGCTTTTTGATAATTAACGGGCATTTAAGAGCCACGGAAGGGAACACATTGCATTGACATGCTGAGGCGGAAGGGACTGTAGGGATTAACCTGACAGTCGCAATATATCCAATGTTCTGAATAGTATCTCGGAGCGTAAGAGACAATAATATAACTAGGTGGACAACGACGAGACATTAAAAGCACTTTATTAAATTGGAAATCAAAACGAATGGGCCTTTAATCACGATTTTAAATTCCTCCCTGAATTTTTTCTGGGACACCCCATAAATAAACGTGTTGGTACAAGCACTCAAACACCTCAGCATATATCCGGACTGTTCTGCAATGGTAAATGGGTCGTTGTAATCTGTTGCTAAAAATTGAACGTCTATGAAGTTTACGCTCATGAAACACACAAAATTTACCAACCACAGAAGAACGAAGCTACCAGATATGGCCAGCAATAGAATGGCTGACTTCCTTCGGTTCTCTACTTCTTGATCTGCGCCGCTCTCGTCATTCGTTTTCCCTCGAAGGCCGCTCCGCACTCTGTTGGCGTGTATAATGTGTCTGATTGTCAGGACGTTGAGGAGCATGATCAACAATATGGGTACAAATGGGGTTAAAATGGTTTCGACCGAGAAAAATACTGCCCATACCGGTAATATGTAGAAATTGGAATTCATAGCACAGAACCAGGCTACGTTGTCAATTATTTCTCGAGGCATGTACATAAAATATACTGGGATATTTTGAATAATACTTAAGATACACGTTACTGCTATCACCGAAGCCGCAGTTTTCTCAGTGCAATATTTTGCTCGTAACTTCTGATGACAAATAGTGATATATCGATCGAGGGTGAAAGTCACTGTTAGCCAGACAGAGCAATCGATGGAAATAAAATTAAATAGCAAATTCACCCTACAAATGGGAGTTAGATTCAGGAATGAATGCAGAAAATAGCTATCTTTAATCTCGTAGAAAATGACCTCGATGATCAGAACCATTAAATCAGCTACGGCCATGGATACCAGATAACGTGTGATACATTTAGAGAGACCACACTTCCCCCGGGAGAGTATAATGATTGCCAGCAGGTTAGCTGCAGAAAAGACAAAATTAAAATGACCAACTTTCGTTTTTCCATGAGTAACTTAATTTGACATTTCTTCGAACGAAACCGCAGATTATTTGACTGCGTACCCTGTCTGAATTATTCATGTATCCCACACAGCTCTTATTCAGAAAATAAAATGTTTAGAGATGCAATTCGCCATCTCGCACGGAACAGAATCCTGCGCCAATGACACGGCTGGATTGAAAGACTCACTGCGTCTTGAGCACAGATTGTTCAAAAAGGGTTTGACGGGAAGTTCAATTAAACTTAGATCAATTAGACTCCATTCGCTTTACCGGAGAGGTATGTGGAACTTATATATTAGCGGCTGGTTTGCTTTTCACAATCCAGTGCCAGACATTTGGCAGGCAGAAGGAAGCATCATCTTTAAAACAAAGAGCGTAATGTCATTATTCCCGTTCAAAATGTATGGGATAGAGATGTAATTCGAATCCAGATATGCTACAAAGATATCTGCGGTAAACTACGTGAACAGCCTTAAAAATATTAGTTGCAGTTTGTTTTGGCGAAGCGCATCTGAATACAGCTATTGCGTCCAATATTAATCTTAAATTCATACTGAGCATGGTTCGTAATGCGATGGGATTTTAAATCCCTTTTCTGCAATGAAAACGGACAAAGGTCGCACAAGTGCTTGATAGTTCTGGGGACCCTGGTTTGATACGGGCCACTGGCATGCTCTGGTCTGCCTGGAGTTCCCCCAATGACCGCCTGGGCTACCCCTGTGCGATTCATTAATACAGCAAACAAACTGGAGTTTCTGCCCACACCGGCGTCACGCAGCATCCTTTCGCACTTGTTCTATGTTACAGCACACTCGACTCAACTCCCTAGACACAAGGGACAATTTACAGAGGGGAGGTAACTTACAAACCCACAGGAGAGCTCCGGGTATAACTCACGCTTCCGCGGAGAGAGTTGTCCACCTCAAACAGACCGCTCTTGAGGGTCAGGGTCAAACCCGGGTCTCTACTGCTGTGAGATAGTAGGTCCACCAGCTGCACTACTGTGCGTCGTGGTGCTCCAGATTCCCTTTACGTACCAAATTCTTGAGTTTGGTAAATTACTTGCCCCCGCTAGCGGTCCCTAATGTATTATTTGCTGGAAAAGGTTGAGGGAAATTTGCAAACTCCGTGTCAAAAGTAAAGCGGGTAAATCAAATTACGTTTTGGAGTGACATAGACTAGATGTGCTGAATAGCCGCCATCTACATAGTAGGAGCAACGTTCGCCTTAGTGGCTGTCAGTTCCTTTCAATTAGCCGATGTAGAATAAATACAATCCTGGTTTTCTTGAAATCTGGCGACCAGCCGATATGAGCGTACCAGCAGATGAGCTGCGGCAGGAGCTCCTTTGTTTCTCCTCGGGAGATAACATTTTAATATCAGTGTCTTTTTTTGCTTTTTTTTCTGCAGTCTCCGCTACGTAAATAGTGTTTAAACGAAGCTAACATAACCGCACTAACGCATGACTACATTCGCCTTTCCATCATAGGACTCACCACTAAATTGTTGAGAATCGTCAGATTAATTCGTCTTCCTTAAGAACATAGCGAAAGCGATTTCCAGTCAAAAGGCAGAACATAAAGCTCAGGACATCATAATTGAATAATCCGCTGTACCGTCTTCTGACGTTCTGCGGTGACCGTCTGGGCTTCCGAGGGGTTCGTTTTCGCCTCAAATGCCAAAGAAGTGTGGGTGTGTAGTTTAATTGGGCTCTGTAGAATTGCCCCAACAGTTGGTGGGATTCAATGAGAAAGTGGAATAACATAGAACTCATGTGAACGGGAGGACAGTGTGGATTCCGTCGATAAAGAGGTACACCACAGCAACATGCATTTCGGCTTACAATCTCTATACTGAACGCCAAGACAATTTAAACTAATTCTACATTTAGGTGTCGTCCTCACCCTCCTTCCCCCGTCTTTCTAAATGCCATTGAGTATATCGACAATAGATTGCAACGTGTAAATTGATTTTCGATGTCACTAATTGGCATCAGAACATCAAACAACAAGTAATCGCACACATATGTTTTAACAGTAAAGGCAAGGCGGCGTAAACATCGGCAGAAAATACCAGCGAGCTCACCAGGAACACCAATGATCGCAAGAATTGGATAGTAAATATTTTCGACCTGGACGAGTACCGGCAATTCCATGGTTGGAGTGAAGCGAGCTCTCCTGCCGCTGGTATGAAATGCCGTTTGCTTTTAAAGGTAGCTACGGATTCTCCAGACAAAACATATGACGACAAATCAAGGGAAAATAAATGGGATTAGTGCCAGTCACTTGAACAAACAAAGTTTGTCAGATCATGGGGCTACTGCAAATTGGGGAACTGCGCAATAACTACCACCAAAGTCGATTATATGAAATATATGTTGCAATATTTCATTGCACAAAACAGAGAGAAATATGTCAGAAAATATGTTGCATCTACGTTTCCTGAAGAAATGTCATGT
This sequence comes from Raja brachyura, assembly GCA_963514005.1. The sequence continues at coordinate 180,282 of CAUPSL010001035.1, forward strand.
TATATTTTCCGTGCATATAAATGTGCCTATCTGAAAGCCACTTAAATGACACCCTCAAATCTACTTTCACCACGAGGCGCCGAGCGCACACTGTGTAAAATATGTGGACCGCCTATCACCTTTAAATGTTGACCTTCTCACGTTAAATATCTGCCGCCTAGACGTGGGATAAAACATACTGTCTTTCCCATCTACCCGTATCATAATTTTACACATTTTTCCTGGTTTTCCTTCAACCTTCGGCGTTCTTGAGAAAGCAATCAAAGCTTTTGTGTCGAGCTAAAACACCCCATTCCATGCAATATTTTGCAAAGCATCCCAGTCTTACTTGCTCTAAGGGTACAATCAGATCTGCACTCAATACTCCAAACACGTCCAACATAAAGTGTTATTGGGATGTATCATGACTTAGTGCCCAATATCCTCAAAACATGTCCAATGAAAGCAACAGCACTAGACGCCTCATGTACCACTATATCGACTAGTGTCGCGACTTACAGCGAGCTCTAGATTGTGAGCCCAATACCTATTGTCTATGGTCTCTAATATCCTTAACTGCGCATTGGCGCTGTTAAGGGTATTATAGACAATACACAATGCACAATAGGTGCAGGAGTAGGTCATTCGGCCATTCAAATCAGCACCATAATTCAATATGATCATGGTTGATGATCCACAATCCCGATCCTGCCATCTCGCTATATTCCCTGACTCCGCCATCTATAAGGGCTGTATCTAACTCTCTTGAACGCTTCCATAAAATTGGCCTCCACTGCCTTCTGAGGCCGAGAATTCCATGGATTCTCAACCCTTTGTGCGAAAACGTTTTACCTCATCACCGTTCAAAATGGCTTACCCCTTATTTTTAAACTTTGCCCCCTGGGTCAGGACTCCCTCAACATCGGGAACACGTTTCCTGCGTGTCAAAACCCTTAATAATCTCATATTTTTCAATAAGACCACCTCTCATCCTAAATGACAGAGTGTACAATCCCAGCCGCTTCATTCTATCAACCTATGACAGTCCCGTCATCGTGAAATGCATGTAATTTCATCTTGAACTGTGCAGCATGCAAATCGTTGACAGCCTCCGTTCTCTCAGCGGTAATTTGACCACTACTCTGTCAGTGAGTTGTAGATGTAACCGGGCCATCATACAAACCAGACTTCCCCCCATTAGACTTCATGAACATTTCACGCTCCTTCGGAAAATAAGGCAGTGTATAAAGGAAACATTTGACCCACGACTGCCGTTCCTTCCTCAGCTATAGGGCAGAAGCCAGGGAACTTAGGTGCGGCGAGCCATATATCAGTGAATAGTAAATAATTGGAGGTATTTGCAATGGAAATGGCTGTAATGGTGATACTTCCACGTCAATTTCGCTTAACGATTGAAATTAAACCATCTGTTGAAAGTTGTGTTTATACCTACGTGAATTTGCCTAAATCAAGAAATGAAATGTATACTTGCACACAAAGCAAAATAGTGTGTAGCAGAGTAAAACAGCCTGGTGTTTCATCTTAGCAGAGCATGTAGCACCTGTGGAGGGAAACAGACAGTCAAATCAAGGATAGAGCAGTAGAAGGTAGACTATGTAAAGAGGGTGGCGGAGCGTGGATGAGACAATATCTTGCTAGAGGCAAATGGATAAAGGTTATGAGTGGTGGATTGGTGGTTGTGCTGTAACCTGGGGAATCTGATGGAAAATAAGTGTTTTATGTTAGTAAATATGAGAGGTGGGGAGGCCACATGGGAACCATAGAGGGGTTGGGATCTATTCTAGGCTTACTGGGTGATGTGCATAAGGAATTATTTGCAAACACGTAGAATGGGAAGGGGTATGGGGAGCTGGTTTCCGAAAACTGGAGAATTCAGAGTTCATACCGTCCGGCTGTAGAATGACATCCGGAATATAAATTGTCGTTCCAGCATTTACGATTGATATCACCAGGCAGTGAAGGAAGACAAAGTGAAACAGCTCGATCAGCGAATCGTGGGGTAAATTGAATTGTCTAGCAACCGGGAATTCCAGATTAACATGTAGGATAGAACAGAGGTAGTCGGCAAAGCGGCCCCTTAGCCTGCATTTCGATATTTAGAGAGAAGTGAATACTATATAATACACAAAGTCTAGAGAAGGGACATGCGAATCTCTGGGTCATCTGGAAGGGCTCTTTGAATCCCTGGATGGTGGTGAAGCTAGAGGTGTAACCGCAGGTGTTGCTCCGATTACATGTGGAAGTTCCCGAGCAAAGTTGGGAGGGGGGGGCTGATTGAGTCACAGCTGATGAGATCCGTTGATGCTGATGGAAATGTCCAGGAATTATGTGTTGGGTGCGATGGTTGGCTGGGTGAAATAATGGGACATTGGGGACTATCTTTGTTCCGACTGTTGTAACGGGGATGTTCCATTTGGTGTTAAAAGATTGGTTCCGTGCCGGAACAGGTTAGTGTCAAGTTATTAGGGGGGATTATCAATGGTGCAACGGTATGCGGAACCAAAGCAATATTGTTCAGGATGATTGGGTGGGAGATGGAAAGATATTGGTGAATTACAATTTTCGATTTTGTGGAGAAGTAACCACTTTAACGAACATTATGGGATATACATCTTGATAGTTACAGAAATAAATAGGAACATTATGGAAGGAATTATAATTTACATTGGCCTCGGGTGATTTCAAGGTTCAAGCAGAAATCAGTTTGGTACCTGCGCCAAAGAGAAGTAATTTGTAGAATGGCTATGAGATGGCTTCAGAAAGCAGCTTGTGATTGATCCCACTAGAGAAAAGGCAATTATTGCTGTGGTGTAGTGCATTGAACCAAACTTGTTTGGGAAGCTTACGAGGAGTTGGCTAAAGTTGACTACAAGGGGACGTAGCAGGAAGGACGGTGAATCAACAATAAGCAGGGGGTTCTGTGAAAAATTCAGAAGACACAGGGTGATTTCATCCCATAGAGGAAGAAGCATTTGAAAGGGAGAATGAGGTCACTGTCGCTGACAAAGGGTGTCAAGGGCAACACAAAAACAGACTAATGGGAAGCTGGATGATTGCGACGCTTTTAGAAACCATCAAAAGGCAATTAAGAAACAATACGGGGAAATACGGAAAATAAGCGTTGGTTAGTTTTTAAATGGTAGATAATTTACAAATCGGAGGTGCAATGGAACTTGATTGTGCTGGTGCAGGTTGAGGCCCGGTAACGAAGGCAAGTGCAATGTTAGCATTTATCTCGTCGGCACGATAATATAAATGCAAGAATATACTTTAGGCTTCCTAGATGGATTGGCGATATGTTGCCAGAAACGGGTCTAGAACTACGAGGTACATCCCCGGAATAAAATGATTTACCTGAAAAATGGAGATGGGCAGGATTTGTGTTCAGCCAGAGGTGTTGAATCTATGAAAGTCATTGTCACAGACAGCTGGGCAAGCCAAATCATTGGGTATGTTTAAGATGGAGATGAAATGTTCATGATTAGGTAGGGCGGCGCACGATATGGGGAGAAGGCAGGAAAGTTGGGTTGAGAGGGAAACATAGATCAGCCATGATGAACGGCGGAATGGATTCGATTGGTTGAATGGCCTAATTTGGCTACTATGTCTCAGAGTCTCAGTGTTCTGGCGTTCGGTGGTTGGGTCCTAATCAATGGCGGTTATGAAGGGGTGGCAATAATTGCCGCCTAGCTACCTTAAGTTAAATTTATGTCCACGTCCAATATTCAGAATATTGGGAATCCATGTATGTTTCGCGCAATTGGAAAGAAGATTCCACGTTTGTAGATTCAGTTGTATTAACATCAACCCAGTGCGTAGATGCGACACAGAGAAAAGACGCGTTTCCATCCAGATAATTTACTGGAAAACGGTTTCCTCCCCTATTTCCCCCCTATTTCCCCCCACCAGCCCCACATAAGACATTCTAAGAAACATTAAAACATAACTTTAGGCACACTAAAAATAACAAAAAGGGTGAAAGGATTAACGAGCTGCTGGCGTGGCAGCCACAGCGGTGGCCCCACCCGATTTGTCGATCACTTGGTGAGAAGTTCTAATGGTACGCCTGCAAATAAACACATCTAAATGCCAAAACGAACCGAAAGGTGCCTTTCAGCGATTATGTTTTCTTTACATTCATAAGTGAAATGTTAAACTCGAATTTAATTTATTAGTAAAAACAGAAACTGCTTGTGGAGAAGGTTTCGAGTAACACAAGAATGTCGATAAAACAGCTTGGTCCCACGCTTTTATTAATATCGGCTGTTAGCAGTACGAAATCCTTCCCTAAATATGTCGCAGCATTAACTTGATCAAGATGCATAAAGCAAATCGGTCTCTCTTAAGACAAAGCACATATTCTGTACGTCGGGTTAGGGGAACACATTTACAACTGCCCAGATGGGAACTCCAAGGTATTGATCCACAAGACGCTTGAGGATTATTACGATGATATCTCAGAAATCCGGAAGCTAGTAAAACGTTCATTGAAACAAGGGACGAGTTGCAAAAGCTTCATTTAGTAAATATTCTGATAGATCTGAAAACATGTGATGTATAAATGTGCAATGAAATCCACACCCACTATAATATAAAAATGATTTAGCAACTATTCCTCAGATTAGCCGGCGTTATTAATACACTTTCTTTCTATTTGCAGCGAACATGGTGACAATTGCCATCTTATCCTATGGAAAATGCGGACTCTCTAGTTGCATCACCCGATATCTCGTGTCGATGGCTGCAGCGAATCTAATGCACGTGGTAGTCAGCGGAATAGTTTATCGGGGTACCGAGGCATATTTTTCACATTCATTTATCAATTACACTCCCGTTTGCAGTCTTATTATGACCGATTTATGTTTCCATTGATTGTTCTGTCTGGATAACTGTGGCCTTTACCTTTGATAGATTTGTTGCAATTTGCTATCAATCGTTAAGAAGAAAATATTGCACGGAAATAAATGCAACGAAAGTTATAACAATCTTATCTTTGATATGCGCATTGGAAAATATTCCAGTCTACTTCCTGTTTGAACCTTTGGAAAAAGTTGTCAATGTCGCATGGTTCTGCAAAGTAACGTCGAGCTTCTACATCTTACTTATTTGGGCTGTGGTTCCTGAGGTTGGAAACCATCTTAACCACATTTATACCATTTGTGTTGATCGTTGTGTTCAACATTCTAACGATCAAGCATATTATATTGGCTAACAGTGTTAGGAGAAAATTAAGAGGAAGCAACAGCGACAAGAGGCAGTCGGATCAAGAGATTGAAAACAGAAGAAAATCAATAATCTTACTGCTGGCAATATCTGGCAGTTTCATACTGTTATGGGTGGTCAATTTGCGTGCTTCATCTCTCTGTATTTTACAGGTAATCAATTAATGAAGGCAAGGGATAATGATGTTTTCAGTATTGCAGAAGACATTGGCTACAAACTAAGATTTTTAACTACTTGCACAAACGCCTTTATTTATGCTGCCTCGCAAAGAACCTTTAGAGAGGAATTGAAAAATATGATGAAACGCCCTCTGGCCGCTTTCACCCATATATTCCAAAATATATCTGGCTTTAGGTACTAATTAATCACCCCTGCGGTAAACAAATTTATGTTACTTATTAGCTATGCAAACACATATCTGTCTATATTTTATCTTCTATCTATATCTATCTTCTATTTATGCTATTACACAAAATCTCATCTTATAACAATTACAGCACGGAAACAGGCCATCTCGGCCCTTCTAGTCCGTGCCGAACACTTCCGCTGAGTTACTCCAGCTTTTTGTGTCTATTTTCGGCAGTCTCTGATGCATCAGAGTTAAATGCAAATGCCTGAAAAAGAACAGTATCGTGACGTGTTTAGAGTGAAGACACCGGTTTGCTCCGTGAGGGCAGCCCAGTGGTGCAGCTGACAGAGCTGCTGCTTCGCAGCGACACGGTCCCGGGATCGAGACTGTGCTGTTTGTGTGGCGTTTGCACGTTCTCCCTGTGACCGCGTGGGTTTTCTCCAACATCCGAAAGACGAGCAGGGAGGTGTGGTTTGTGGCAATGATCCTCTCGCTATAGAATCTTTGGTTTGTGGGTTAATTGGCCTCTGTAAAAATGCCGCGCCACCTATCTCCTTGCTGTATCTCTAAACTTCGCTATCCAATGTCAAACACATTTAGTAACACCAGAAAAGTTAAGCGCCTTTCAGGCTTGCTGCAATGTGCGGTTTATACAGTGGAATCCGTTTTCTACCAGTTCCCAGAGAACTTTGCACATTTAAATTCCTGTAATTCCTGTCCTGGAGTGTCCCGGAACAGTCCGAGACCAGACTTCATGTTCAAGCACCGCTTTGCAATGTGTAGCCGAGTTACTATTTACAGCGCCATTTTACATAAACAAGGTCGTTAAAAAGTTACAGAGGCCTACGATTCGCTTCAGCCCGGCGCCCAATTTTTTCATATAGTTTCGCAAAAACACGACCTTCGAGCGTGTAAAATATTATCGAGATCGAGGGTTGATTGAACTCACTCGAACATTGCAAATAAAATAACTTTTCTCGCTGGAAGCTGCAAACCGCTCGGGTGTGCATTTAATGTAATGCAACTGATTACTTCTAATGCAACTGACTCCTTCTCATGGGAAGGCGTGTATTTAGATAAAGACTTGTGTACACGCCATGTTTACAGCTTGCAAGTTCCAGCTTCGGAACCCGCTGCAGATCCCGATATGTGTTGGGTCGCGCCGTACCTGAGTGGGGCTCGGGGTTGCAGTACGAGTCGTTACTAAAACAGCCCCTCAAGTTGCCTTCATCTGTGGCGAAGTTTCACTCGCTACTGGCAGCTCTTGATTCTGCCCGCATGGAGACCGCTGTTGTTTCTTCTGGAAGTTGAATGTATTGCACCACCGGCCACAGCCGACAGTGTCGCTACTGGGGGAGTTCCGTGGCGGGCAGCGCTGCAGTGCCAGTGATAGAGTCATACAGAATGTGTAGGAAGCAACTGCAGATGTTGGGTTAAAGCGAAGATAGACACAACAAGTTGGAGTAACTCAGCGGACCAGACAGCATCCCTGGAGAAAATGATTAGGTGACATTTTGGGTCGAGACCGTCAAACTGAGCATCTCTTATTTGTGTGTCTATCTTCGGTTTAAACCAGCATCCGCAGTCCTTTCCTACATATTTGTTATTTTATTTTAATGGAATTTGAATTTGAAGCACTGAAACAGACACTTCGGCATATCTCGTCAATGTTGACCAAGATGTCCCATCTACCTGTTCGCTTTCAGCCCATACCCCTCTAATCTGTTCCTATCCACGTCCCTGTCGAAATGTATTTTTAAAAAGTTGTCACAGTGCCAGCCTCAACCATCTCCTCTGGCAGCTGGTTTCAAATACCCAACATCTTCTTAAAAACCTGCCCCTCAGGTTCCTATTAAATCTTTCTCTTCTCATCTTAAATCTATGTCCGCTGGTTCTTGTAAGAACAAGGAACTGCAGATGCTGGTTTATACCACAGATAGACTCATAGTGCTGGAGTAACTCAGCTGGTCAGGCAACATCACTGGAGAAGAAGGATAGGTGACATTTCGTGTCGGGACTCAGACTGAAAGGAGGGGGTGGGGTGAGAGCCAGAGGAGAGAAAAGACCAGAACAAACCAGGGTCAGCAACAAAGAACGTAAAGCAGGGTTGAATCTTCGTTGGCTGGGAAGGTGTGACCTCAAGAATCTGAGGTGAACTGTAGAACTGGTGAAACGACCAGGGTGGTGGAAGGGGGCTCATTTATCCAGTTCCTGAGAAACGTCTGGGGCTGGATAGGTACCCTGCCCAAAGTGCTCATCGGACGGCATAACCGCGAGGGACATGGAGACATTGCATGTGGGCTGGTAGGAGGGTGAACTGGGGTATTGCCTCGAGCACCTTAATGGTCGGCTGCAGGAGCCGTCCCTGGGACACAGAGATGTCCAGGAGAGGAGAGTGATGTTGGTTTGTGGGAAGTGCTCCAGTACATCGAGCGGTCGGACCGAATGGACTTTGAACATTCAATAATGGCGCCAACACATGGTGGCGCCCGCGTGTGTAATATATGCAAAACAAATGTGTGCAGTTGCACATGTGACAAAGAAAACAGTGTTGATCCCATTGAACTATTGAGCATCATTCTCCTTTCTTGATCTCTTCTTCTCCATCACAGGCGACAGACTATCAACTGATCTGGCTGACGTTAGTGGAGCATCACAACGGCTGGGAAGGCGGATGAAGGCTGCAGCAGAAAAGGGTCTCCAGTTGTCTTTGACTCCATTCCACTGGATCCTGACCCAGATCTATCAAGGACCGTGGGGTGGCTGTCTGCGCGCCAGTCTCCCCACGTTAAACAAAGTCACGCACAGACATCCTCAATATAGGGTATAGCAGCCTGGATACATGCATGGTCAGCCATGACCGAAGGGACATAAGCCAAAAGACTGCATCTGATGTTCCCGCTGTGGCACCCTGTGCGTCAACGAGAGCAAATGTAGACTAGGCAACTGTTTCACCGAACACCTGCCAGAACTCCCCGAGGAGGTAGTTGGGGCAGGGACTATCCCAACTTTTACGAAACAGTTAGACAGATACATGGATATCACAGGTTTGAAGGGATATGGGCCAACCGTGGGCCAGTAGGACTAATGTGGCTGGAACATGTTGGCCGGTGTGGGCAAGATGGGCCAATGACCCTGTTTCCATGCAGTATCACTCTATGACAATGAACTGCTAAGTCTCCTAGCTACTGACAATTTTAACATCCCTTTACATTCCCCTATGGACCTTTTTGTCTTGGCCCACCTCCATAGCCAGAGTGAGACAACTGGAGGAACAGCACCACATATTATAGAAACATAGAATATGGGTGTAGGAGGAGGCCATTCGGCCCTTCGAGCCAGCAGCGCCATTCATTGTGATCGTGTCTGATCAAGTAGCCTGGTTGGGTAGCATGCAACCCAATGGTATGAATATTGAATTTTCAAATTTTAGGTCACTAACCTAAAACCAGCCTACTCAACCTCTCCCTCTTGGTCAACCCCTCTAGTTGTGGCAACATCCTCGTAAATCCTCTCTGTCCAGGCAATATCCTCATAAGTCATCTGTGCACCATTTCCAGCTTGACAACATCTTTCCTGCAACATAGAACTGAACACTATACTCTAAATGTGATCTCACAAACGTCTTATACAACTGCAACATGACCTCATGTCTATACTCAAATGCTCTGACTGATGAAGGTCAATGTACCAAAAGCCTTTTTGAACACATTGTCGACCTACGACTTGTAATCTTGCCATGTATTTTCTCATCCAAATCATTGATATACAGGACAAACAGTAACAGGCCCAGCACCGAACCCTGAGGCACACCGCTAGTCACAGGCCACCAGTTCAAGAAGCTACCTTCCACCATTACCCTTTGCTTCCTTCCATGAAGCCAATTTTCTATTCATTCAGCTACCTCTCCGTTGATCAATAAGTTTCCTGAGCAGCCGACCACGTGATAATCTAACAATGACAGACACAGCTATCTCAATTATATGATATAGCAATGTTACAAAATTTTGAGATTTTAAAAATCAAGTCTGCAATTTATCCCATCAGATAAAGCATAAAAAGAAGTTTAATTTGACACCTAATTTCATATCTTCAGTATTAAGAAAGTTATGGCCATTTTCATACTCGGAAATGAGCATCTTGCTTCCCATTGCCTTTCAATTGACTTAACTCAAAAGCTGTGATCTGGAAAAGTTAAAAGTCGATAACATTCTTAAAAATTAAGAGAACAATGAAATTTTCAGTTATAATAGATTGAAGCATTCTGAAACAAATATTAAACAATCTTACTTGGATTACCTGAAATTAAAGCATATAATTAGTTAGTTATCTAATTGTAGCTAATTACAAAATTCAATGAGTAGATCTAAACAACTATCAATTTCTTAACTTTTTTTTAAATTGCCTAAGAGTGCAAATAACATTCACACAATAATCCACAATATAACATAATTTTTAAATCTCATTTTCATGAATTTCTGGGCCAAATGGAAGGAATTTAGTGTTTTATGCCTGTAAATTAATGGCCATTTAAATCAACTAGCGAGTGGGTTTTAGTGGAATGCGGTGGATTGGAACGTTGCGGTTAGCAGTGAAGTCGGGGGAAAAAATACTGGGGGTTCATACATTTTTTGGGGACCCCATTTCGCAACATAAAAATATTATGAATGCCTCCCGAAAAACCAAATTTTAATATAAAAATAAAGTATTTACCTTTTTTTCTCCCCTACGCAAAATGCTTCAGGTTGTCGGCGCTCACGGCTTTTGAAGGTGATTTTTAAATTACTCTAGTTAATAAATAATCTAGAGTAATTTAAAACTACCTTCATTGATGAAATGTCGGAGCGATTTTTCTTCAGCAACCAAATCGCCCGACATTAATCGATTATCCAGGCCTGTGGAAAAACGGCACTTTAAGCCCGCCCCCCTCTGCAAGGCGCGAAAGTCGCGCACACGGGGAGCGGCAGAAGTGCAGCGCCGCTAAAGGTAAGTTTTTTAACATACCTATATGATAGCTGCATTAAAGAGACTTTAAAAAAAAAGCTTTTAACAAGGCACATGGATATGTGTAGAACGGAGGGCAATGAATCATGTGCAGGCAGATGAACTTAGTTTACATTGGCATCATTTCCAGCACAGACGTTGTGGGTCAATGGGCATGTTCCTGTGCTGTACTTTTCTGTGTTCTATGTACACCTCCTCCCAACTGCTTCCTATAATGAGCCTATTTTGTTCCCCCAATTTCACCCTCTCCATTGTATCTCTAGTGATGGTGACACTTTTCTCGTGGAGAGGAAGAAAGTTGCCATGCGTTGTAGCAAGATGAAGGGTGCAGAGAAGATTTACAAGCCTGCTGCCAGGACTCGGGGACCTGAGCTATAGGGAGAGGTTGAGCAGGGTGGGACTCTCTTCCTTGGAGCGCAGGAGGATGAGGGGTAATCCTTTCAAACAGCACAACATCAAGAGATGAATAGATTGGGTGGATGCACAGTCTCTTCCCTAGACTAGGGGAATCGAGAACCAGAGGTTATAGGTTTAAGGTGAGGGGGGAAAGATTTAATGGGAACCAGAGGGGTAACATTTTCATACAAGGGGTGGGGGGTGTCTGGAACGAGCTGCCAGAGGAGATAGGGGGTTACACAAAAAGCTGGAGAAACTCAGCGGGTGCAGCAGCATCTAAGGAGCGAAGGAGATAGGCGACGTTTCGGGTCGAGACCCTTCTTCAGACTGGTCAGGGATCAGGGAAACGAGAGATATAAACAGTGATGTGGAGAGATAAGGAACAATGAGTGAAAGATATGCAAAAAAGTATTGGTGATAAAGGAAGCAGGCCATTGTAAGCTGTTTGTGGTGTGAAAATGAGAAGCTACTGCGACTGGGGGGGGGTGGAGAAGGAATGTCAGGACCAGAGGGCTGAGGGAGAGGTGGGGGGGAGTCAGTCTGGGTTAACAGAATTGAGAAAATTCAATGTTTAAGCCCAGAGGATGCAGACTCCCCAAGCGGAATATGAGGTGCTGTTCCTCCAACTTGCGGTGTTGATCACACTGGCCGTGGAGGAGGCCCAGGACCGAGAGGTCGGATACGGAGTGGGAGGGGGAGTTGAAGTGCTGAGCCACCGGGAGGTCGGGTTGGTTATTGCGGACCGAGCGGAGGTGTTCGGCGAAACGATCGCCCAGCCTCCGCTTGGTCTCACCGATGTAGATCAGCTGGCATCTGGAGCAACGGATGCAGTATATGAGGTTGGAGGAGGTGCAGGTGAATCTCTGTCGGACTTGGAATGACTGCTTGGGTCCCTGAAAGGAGTGGATGGGGGAGGTGAAGGAACAAGTGTAGCATCTCTTGCGGTTGCAAGGGAAAGTGCCCGGGGAAGGAGTGGAGCGGGAGGGAAGGGAATAATTGACGAGGGAGTTGCGGAGGGAGCGGTCTTTGCGGAAGGCAGACAGGGGGGGAGATGGGAAGATGTGGCGAGTGGAGGGGTCACGTTGGAGGTGACGAAACTGGCGGAGGACTATCTGTTGTATGCGCTGGCTGGTGGGGTGAAATGTGAGGACCAGGGGGACTCGGCCCTTGTTGTGAGTGGGGAAATGGGGAGAGAGGGCATTGTTGCGGGGTATGGAGGAGACCCTGGTGCGAGCCTCATCTATAGTGGGGGAGGGGAAACCCCGTTCTCTGAAGAACGAGGACATTTGCGATGACCTGGTGTGGAACACGTCATCCTGGGAGCAGATGCGGCGTAGACGGAGGAATTGGGAATAGGGGATGGAGTCCTTACAGGAGGCAGGGTGGGAGGAAGAGTAGTCCAGGTAGCTGTGGGAGTCAGTTGGTTTGTAATGAGGAGATAGTTGAGGCCGGCATTATCACAATGTTTAAAAAACATTGAATGTCTGCAATGAAGCAGAGGAGAATCAGACTGCACCCTTGTTTATGGAAAGACCGTTCTGAACCCTGTTATGGAGACATTCCACCCAGTTTCATCAGCCACGCACTCCTTCATACTGTTCCCATCTGTCCACCCTACCTCCCTTATTTGGGGCTCCATGACAACCATTAGTGTTTGTTCTCTTACCTGACAGTGTATGTACGGGAAGGAATAAGGTCATATGGTCATCAGTGATATGAGAAATAGACCATTCAGCCCATCAGGTCTACTCTGCCGTTAAATCATGTTTTATGTATCTCTCCCACCTAACCCATGTCCTGCCTCCTCCACATAACCCCTGACACCCGTACTAATCAAGAATCCATCTATCTCCGCCTTAAAAATATTATTTTTCTTGGCCTCCACAGCATTCTGTGGCGAAGAATTCCACAGATTCACCACTCTCTAAATAAATAAATCCCTCCTCATTTCCTTCCGAAAGGAATGCTCTTTAATTCTGGTGCTATGACGTCTAGTCCGCGACTCTCCCTCTAGTGGAAACGTCCTCTCCAGAGCCATTCCATCCAAGCCATTCACTATTTGGTAAGTTTCAATGAGATCCCCCATTTTATACCCCAGTGCCATATATGAGGAAGGATGTGCTGGCTCTGGACAGGGACCAGAGGAGATTTACAAGAATGAACCCAGGAATGAGTGGGTTTGTCTATGAGGAAAGGTTTGATGGCGCCGGGCCTGTACTCGCTGGCGTTTAAAAGAGTGAGGGGGGGGGGAGGGGGCTCATTGGATTAGTGAAAGGTTTGGATCAGGAGGGGAAGTTTCCACTAGTGGGAGAGTCTCGGACTGGAGGTAATCGCCTCAGAATTAAAGTATGTTCCTTTGGGAAGCAGATGAGAAGGAATGCGTTTAGTCAGAGGGTAATGAATCTATGGATTTCATTGGCACAGAAGGCTGTGGAAGCCAAGTCAATGGATATGTTGAAAGCAGAAATAGATAGATTCTTGATTAGTACGGGTGTCAAGGGTTATGGGGAAAAGGCGGGAGAATGGGGTTTGGATGGAGAGATATCTAACCCATGATTGAAAGGCGGAGTAGGCTTGGTGGGCCGAATGGCCTAATTCTGCTCCTTTCACTGATGGCATGACCTTATGAAGTCGTTCCTTGACCCTGACTCAAGCATCCCATGAATGTTGAGCCAGAGGATCTGAAGAACAGGTCTACTTACTAAAATAATACAAATGGAAGTGATGAAGAGAGGCAGGCACAGTGGAACAGAGTTAGTGTTTACGCGGGTAACGTAAGAAAATTGGGATAGATAAACCCGGGACTCCGGTTCACGGCTCCGGGTCTGCGCAGTGCAGTAGTGAGCCCGCGACTGCCCAGGGTAATCCTGTTTATTGCCGTCACTCGGATCAATGACCGCGCGCGGACCCGACTGTTCATTCAAATGGAAAGAACTGGAGATGTTTGTGAGTTGGAGTGTGCGGAACTGTGATGTAATTTGTGGTCCCAGTGGAGAAGGGTGACGTATAAATCAGGCTGCACGGTGCATCGCTTCAGTGTGGCATATGTACCTTTGCCATAACGAGATCTTGCTCCTATCCATCATAAAATGCAGGGAACAGAGGCGGCTGATCCGACCATTATTTGCTACCCGATTCTTGCAATTATCGGTATCCCAGGTGAGTTATTTTGTTGCCACCTCCGTCGCTTTATTTCTGATTATCTGTATTCAGGAGTATCTCCTCTTTTGAGTTTCAGTCTAGTTTCTAGTCACTTGTAGCGAGGTACAATGAAAAGTCTTTCTTGTGTGTTAACCAGTCAGCGGAATGACAATGCATGATTACAACCGAGCCACCCACAGTGTACACATACTTGATACAGATAATAACGTGAATAACGTACAGTGCAAGATTAGATCCGGTAAAGTCCGATCAAAGATATGTAGAGTGAGGAACTACAGGTGCTGGTTTAAACCGAAGACAGACTCGAAAATCTGAAGTAAATCGGCGGGCCAGTCAGCATCTGTGGTGAAAAGGAATCACTGACGTATTCGGGTCGAGACCCTTCTTCAGAATGTCTATCTGATCAAAGATAGTCCGAGGGTCTCCAATGATGTAGAAACTAGCTATGAAGCAACAACCTGACTTTTAGACCCAATGCCCCGATCGATTAAGGCAATTGGTCTGTTGTTGAATATCCAACATCGTTCCCCTTCACACAGCCAATGATTTCGGCCCTGCAATATTGACAGCAGCAGTTACAATGTTCCCGGTTAGATTATTGCCAGCGTTCCCGTGACTAGAGACACGTTCTCGATGCTGGGGTTTCTCTCTGGTAATGACCTGCCTTGTCATGTTGTTACAGCAAACGTTCTCTCTCTCGTGGTCCTGTCCCAGGGAATGTGCGGCCTCTCCAAAGTGGTTATCCGTTACATGCTAACTATGGCAGTCGCAGACACAATGGTCTGTATATTTAATGTCATCGTGGGAAACGTCCTCTGGTATCATTTTCCGGATTCATTCCTGGCATACACCTGTACGTGTCGTCTTACATCCTTTATACAAATATCCTGCGTGAAATTCTCCGTCTGGTCCACAGTGTCATTCACAGTCGACCGCTTCTTCGCCATTTGTTGCCAGAAATTAAAATCAAAATACTGCACCGAGAGAACCGCTACCATGATTCTAACGACAGTGTGTTTGTGCAGCTTTTTGATACATATTCCAGCTTATTTTCGGTATGAGGCCAGGTATATTGCCGGTGATATACGATGGGGCTGCCATACAGTTGCAGAATATGCTACATCGACCGCATGGAAGACGTACAAATGGGTCTCCAAACTTTTTGTACCAGTGCTGCCACTGCCGCTGGTACTGCTGTTAAATTCACTGACCGTCAGGCACATTATACAGGTCAGTCGAATTCGCAGCGCCCTGAAGCGCCGCGTGGACGGTAATATCTGTGATCCCGAGATCAGAAACCGGAGGACTTCAATCATTCTGTTATTTGCCATCTCGGGGAGCTTCACTGCGCTGTGGACTCCGGTTATGATACTCGACTTGTGTTTCGAAGTCACGCAGAGTTTTGCGGTCAACGCCCCGAGGTCCCTTTATCTTGCGATTAGAAAAGCGCTTCTGCTAATGTATTTGAGTTCCTGTACAAACACTTGTATTTATGCTCTTGTCCAGAGGAGGTTCCGGGAGGAAGCGAAGAAAGTGATAGCATATCCTTTTATTATTATTGTCCGATTTTTAAAAATAAATTAGAGCGTTGAATCGAAGCTCGATGCCTGATTTATTACATAACCAGCCATTTGACTGAATTTCCCATTCCCATACCGACTTATCTGTCCTTGGCCGCCTTCGTTGCCAGAGAGAGGCCACGCTCAAACTAAAGGAACAGCACCTTATATTCTGCTGGGTTAGCCTAGCACGCAACGGGATGAAGATTGGTGTCTGGCAAGGAACCGCAGATGCGCGTTCCAACCGAAGATAGACACAACATGCTGGAGGCACTCAGCGGGACAGGCAGCATCTCGGCTGAGAAGGAGTGGGAAAAGTCACCCTTTCCATCTTTCCAGAGATGCTGCCAGTCCCGCTGAGTTCCGCCCGCACTTTGTGTCTATCTTCGGTATGAAGATTGATTTCTCCAATTTTAACTAGTATCCCCTTCTCTTTCATGTGGCCCTAACCCGATACGGCACCCGTTCGTCCCACCATCCCCCCCCCCCCCCCCCACCGCGTGTCCCTTTCCATCAACATCCCTCCCTCTGGCTTTACATTTCACTCCTCCTCTTTCCACACCCAACAGCATTTTGTCTCCTTTTCACCTTTAGCCGTTTTCATTATTTCCAACCATCTACCAATCACTCTTCCCCTCCCCGAATCCACGTAATACTGGCTTTGGGAGGAACTGTATAAGCTTGTTTCTAACGAAGATAGACATAAAGTGCTGGAGTAACTCAGCGGGCCAGGCAACATCTCTGAAGAAAAAAATATGTGACGTTTCGGCTCGGAACCTTTCTTCAGACTGAAAGAAACGTCACATATTAATTAGCAATGTTACAAAGTGTTGAGATTTTAAAAATCAAGTCTGCAATTTATCCCATCAGATAAAGCATACAAAGTTTAATTTGACACCTAATTCACTTTCATATCTTCAGTATTAAGAAAGTTATGGCCATTTGCATACTCGGAAATTAGCATCTTGTTCCCCATTGCCTTTCAATTGACTTAACTCAAAAGCTGTGATCTAGAATCGTTAAAAGCCCATAACTTTGTTAAAAATTAAGGGAACTCAATGAAATTTCAAGTTATTATAGATTGAAGCATTTTGAAACAAATATGAAACAACCTTACTTGGATGACCTGAAATTAAAGCATATAATTAGTTAGTTATCTAATTGTAGCTAATTACAAAATTCAATGAGTAGATCTGAACATCTATCCATTTCTTAAGAAAAGATAAAGTTTATTTAAATTGCCTAAGTGTCCAAATAACATTCACACAATAATCCACAATAGAACATAATTTTTAAATCTCATTTTCATGAATTTCTGGGCCAAATGGAACGAATTTAGTGTTTAATGCCTGTAAATTAATGGCCATTTAAATCAACAAGCGAGTAGGTTTTAGTGGAATGCCGTGGATTGGAACGTTGTGGTTTGCCGTGAAGTCGGTATAAAAAATACAGCAGGTTCATACATTTTTTGGACCCCATTTCGCAACATGAAAATATTATTAAAGCCTCCATAAAAACCAACTTTTAATATAAAAATAAACTATTTACCTTTTTTTCTGCCCTACGCAAAATCCTTCCCGTTATCGGCGCTCACGGCTTTTGAAGGTGATTTTTAAATTACGCTAGATAATAAATAATCTATCGTAATTTAAAACTTCCTTAATTCATGAAATGGCGGAGCGATTTTTCTTCCGCAACGAAATCGCCCGACATGGATCGACTTGCCCAGTCTTAAGAAAATCGGCACTTTAAACCCGCCCCCCTCTGAAAGGCGCCAAAGTCGCGCACACGGGGAGCGGCAGAACTGCAGCGCTGCTTAAGGTAAGTTTTGTAACATGCCTATATTAATTTTGTTCTTATATGCTGCCAGGCCCGCTGAGTTACTCCAGCACTTTGTCTCCATCCACCTATTACTTGCCAGGCTTAATTCTGGCCCCACGTCTCTTTTGCAGCGTTCTCTCACTTCTCCAATCAGTTTAAAAAAGGAGCTCGAGCGAAATTGTAATCTGTCAATTCCCTCCACATATGCTGCCTGGCCCACTGAGTTCCTTCAGCACGTTGTATTCCGATCCTAAAACATCGTGCTATTTGTTTAAAGGCGAAGATTTGGATGGCCGGTCAGTGTCACGTTCCAAACAATGGAACGTAATGTTCAATGTAGTTTCATCCATTTTGCCCTGTTAATCAAATGGGTTAAACTTAAACAGAAAAACCTGGAAATACTCAGCAGGTCGGACGGGCCTTTGCGAAGAGGAACAGAGCCAATATTCCTCGTCGAAAGGCTACACCAGATCTTACCAGCATGAGGGGTAGTAGGAACATCCCCAAAATGTCACGGTAGACGCTGAATATCTAAAATTGAACAAATTTGATTGAATATCGTTGTACTAAAAGTTTGACTCAGTTTCTATTTTCACAGGTGCTGCCTGACCTCCCGAGTATTTCCTGCATTTTCGATTTACATTTTCAAGTTTCAACATTTGCAGATTTATGCTTAGATTAGCACTTTTCAAATGACAATAATCTCAGACCCAGCGTTAAACATATGTTACAATCAGATGACAATTTAGCGGGCTTTCTGTACGAATAGCAGAATCATTGAAATGTGCAAAGAAAATGCAACAAAATGGAGATGCACGGAACTGCAGGTGCCAGAATCTTGAACAAAACATAGAGTGCTAGTTAGAGGAACTCACCGGGTCAGGCCACACTCGTGGAAGGAATGGATCGGCAAGGTTTCGGGTCGGGATATTTTTTTCAGAATGGAGAGCAATCACCCCATCGCGTCCATACTGGCCCAAAAGACTGTGCTAATCCCACTTAACATTGGGTCCAAGACAACCCGGTTAGGGCTCTTCAACTTGTTTGAAGATTGTTTCTGAAACGCTGCGACTATTTGTGTTCTATATCAGAAGTGTACTAGTATTAGAATAGACGGTTGAACATATTTATGCCAGACTGTGATTA
Source organism: Raja brachyura (assembly GCA_963514005.1). Next base: position 198,942 of record CAUPSL010001035.1, read on the forward strand.
TATATAACGTGATTTTACTGAATTGATTTTACTCATTTGATAGAAAAACAAATAATGTCATTGTATCTACCTACTTGTGGAATAAAGAGCCGTGGAACCACTGTATTTCTGATCGCCATCATTTATTGAGTGAATACAAATATGTTTTAATTATCCATCTACCAACGTCCACTCGTTACAGGGGCCCGGCTGCATTTTCACTTCTTTGTTTTCCCTTTGTTTTCCCGTTATGGGTGATGTTTATTAACGTTCCCATTCAACTTATAATGCAATTACAAAAAGAACAAAAAATGGTGGCACCACTCGACAGGTCAGGCAGCATCTATGAGAGAAAAAATAGAAATGATATTAGGGGACAAAAGTCCTTGGTCAGAACTGATAGGAGATGGGAATCTCGCCCGAGAGAGATGTGGAGGAGTCACTGTGGTGGATGTTTATGTTAAAATGTATTTTGTGTGTTCTGTTGCTCTTTATTAGTATGACTGTACGGTAAATCAAATTCCTCGTATGTTGCAAAATATACTTGGCTAATAAAGTATGTATGAATGTGAGTATGATAACTTCTTCAATGGATGGTTATTCCTGGAAAGAGAAATTGCAGTGAATTTAAAATTGATGGGGAAGACGTGAAGCAGTGCAGAATCTGACGACGCCGCTATGATATTCAACGCCATGTTGGGTAAATGTTGAAATGCACTAATACAAATAGTAAAGGTGAACAACTTACAACGGGCCGAGATGCAGAGAGCTTGAAACGGTAGCATTGGGTTGTTGTCTATCCATTAGCGTCACGTACTGGAGATGTGGTCTGGACAGTAGAAGCCATTACCGCGTATAAAATCACGAGGGTGAATGGATAGGGTGAATGCACAGTGATTTGGGGAACGAAAACCAGAGGACATAGGTTTACGGTGAGAGAGGAAATATTTAATACGAAACTGAGGGGCAACTTTTACTCTGAGACGCTGGCGCATATGGAACGATCTGCCAAAGGAGGTCGCAGAGGCAGGTACGACACTGTAACACGATTTTTAAGAGGGTAAGAAGGAACTGCAGATGCTGATTTACAGCAAAGATAGACACAGATGCTGGAGTAACTCAGCGGATCAGGCACTATCTCTGGAGAAAAGGAATAACTGGGGATTCGGGTCCAGACCTTTCTTCAGACTGGGAGACAGGGGTAAGGGAAAGGAGAGAAAAAGAAAGTAAATAGAACAAATGAATGAAGGATATATAAAAAGCAACGATGCTCAAGGAGATATGGATCCCGCAGTGGTCCACTGTTGGTTGTGGGATAGGTGATAACAAGTTATACAGACTGTGAAGCATATATGAACTATGAAGATACGTGAACACAAAGAATGTGGAGTTATTCAATCAGATATAATATTGCAATTTTTGCTCAGTTTCATAGCAAGTAGTAATAAAGACCTGGAAGACAATTGTTCTAAATGGGAAGATAATTCAGAAATCGTAAGTGCAAAGGGGCTTGGAAGTGCCAGTGCAGGATTCCGAAAAGGTTAACATCAGAAAAACCAACGGATTGATTGTAGATTTTGGAAGAGGAAGGATGAGGACCCACAATCATGTTTATATCAACGGGACGATGGTGGAGAGAGTCAAACTTTTCAAATTCATGGGCATGCATATTTCCGAAGATCTTTCCTGGACCCAGCACACTAAATAAAGCACATCAACGCCTCTACCTCATTAGAAGATTAAGGAACTTCGGGATGTTAAAGTCTTGAACTTCTACAGCTGTACAGCAGAGAGCATATTGACTGGTCGCATAATGGCCTGGTTCGGCAACATGAACGTCCAGGAGCGGAAAAGACTGCACAAAATTGTGACCACTGCCCAGTCCATCACCGGCTCTGACATCCCCACCATCGAAGGGATTTATCGGAGTCGCTGCCACAAAAAAGGCAGCCAACATCATCAGAGACCTACACCATCCTGGCCACACACTCATTTCATCACTGCCATCAGGAAGAAGGTACAGGAGCCTGATATATATAAACACACATACACACATGAAAACAAACAATAGTATAATAATAATAATAATAATAATAATAATAATAATAATAATAATAATAATAATAATAATAACAATAATAATAATAATAATAATAATAATAATACTAATAATAATAATAATAATAATATGTGTGTAATAATAACATGTGTGTGTGCTTGTGAGTAAGTGTATACTATTTTCCTCTCTCGTTTCTCATATTGTTTACAGTGCACTATGTTTACAATTCAACGATCTATCTGGGTCATATGAGAACAAAACTCTTGACTCTTGACGACTCTTGAGTCTGGAATCAGCGTTTGACGGCACTGGGATGACTGAGTGGACCCGAACTATTTGCCTACATTTGGCCCATTTGGCCTCTAAACCCTTTCATATATTTGTCCAAATGTGTTTTAAAAGTTATAATTTTATCTACGGGCACAAATTCTCCTGGCCGCTCATATCAGATACGGATTACAGTCTGAGTGGAAAAAAATGAGGTCCGTCTTCAATCTTCCCCCACTCTTCTTAAAGTTGTACCCTCCAGTTTTAGAAGATTCTCCGCTGAACCCGAGGACGTTTACATTATTTGAATATTCTCTAGATTTTTCAAATGAGGTTTGAGCAGTACATACGGTTACAGTGGTAAGAGTGTTTATGTAAATGTGATTGGGGGGCATATTTACATCGAGTTTTTAACCCCATCCAAGGGCGGTTATAAATGTTACTTTAGCTGCTTACCGTTTTCTCCGTGTGTGAAAATGCGTTTATATCCCACCGGTGGAATTAAATCATTAGAATTAAATTCTAATTACATCGGTAGAATAAAAGAATGCGGTAGAATGAATACAACGACAAATATTACATATTTTAAATATAAATTGGAGGGCAGTTCAGAGCAAACCAGCAGATTTCGTGTTTTTCTTCACTGTTATATGAATCTGTCGTCGTTGTATTTATTAAAGTGTCATTATTACTGCATGTTTACACTGTGAGCTTCATTTGAATGAGGAACGTTATCGCATCCAACAATAGAGCAATTGATGCTATCTTTACCCTCATCCAGCAAATTGATGAGGGTAAAGCAGTGGATGTTGTCTATATGGATTTCAGTAAGGCCTTTGACAAGGTTCCCCATGGAAGGTTGGTTAAAAAGGTTCAATCTTTGGGTGTTAATGGCGGAGTAGCAAGATGGATTCAACAGTGGCTGAATGGGAGATGCCAGAGAGTAGTGGTGGATGGCTGTTTGTCAGGTTGGAAGCCGGTGACCAATGGGGTGCATCAGGGATCTGTGTTGGATCCACTCTTGTTTGTCATGTACATCAATGATCTAGATGATGGGGTGGAAAATTGGACAAGTAAGTATGCAGATGATACGAAGATAGGTGGTGGTGTGGATAAGTAGATTTTCAAAGCCTACAGAGAGATTTGGGCCATTTGGAAGAGTGGGCTGAAAGATGGCATTTGGAGTTTAATGCTGATAAGTGTGAGGTGCTACATCTTGGCAGGCCAAATCAAAATAGGACGTACATGGTAAATGGTAGGGAATTGAGGAATGCCGTGGAACAGAGGGATCTAGGAATAACTGTGCATAGTTCCCTGAAGGTGGAATCGCATGTAGATAGGGTGGTAAATAAAGCTTTTGGTGTGCTGGCCTTTATAAATCAGAGCATTGAATATAGGAGTAGGGAAGTAATGTTAAAATTGTACAAGGTATTGGTAAGACCAATCCTGGAGTATGGTGTACAATTTTGATCGCCTAATTATAGGAAGGATGTCAACAAAATAGAGAGAGTACAGAGGAGATTTACTAGAATGTTGCCTGGGTTCCAGCAACTAAGTTACAGTGAAAGGTTGAACAATCTAGGTTTTTATTCTTTGGAGCGCAGAAGGTTAAGGGGGGGACTTGATTGAGGTCTTTAAAATGATGAAATGGATAGACATAGTTGACATGGATAAGCTTTTCCCATTGAGGGTAGGGAAGATTCAAACAAGAGGGCATGACATGAGAACTAAGGGACAGAAGTTTAGGGGTAACATGAGGGGGAACTTCTTTACTCAGAGAGTGGTGGCTGTGTGTAGTGATCTTCCTGCAGAAGTGGTGGAGGCAGGATCGATTTTAACATTTAATAGTAAAGTGGATAGGTATATGGACGGGAACGGAATGGAGGGGTGTGGTCTGAGTGCAGGTAGATGGGACTAGGGGAATATGAATGGTCGGCAGGGACTGGAAGCGCCGAGAAGGCCTGTTTCCGTGCTGTAATTGTTATATGTTATATATGTTATAGACAGTCAAACAATTTGAACCTAATTCATAATCAAATATCACGCTTTAACACGGTTGACCCATGACCATAATTTGACACTTTGGGAATATTTTGCTCAGAAAAAGCAAGGTCACAAATCAGCAGCAACAAACATGCCACAGTGTAGCCTGTTTGTTCATTGTCTGTAAGTAATACGTGTCTTGAGATTCAGTTTGGGAATAAATAAGGACCAATTTTGAAGGAAAATATTTATTTGTCCGTGAAGCTTTCGAACCAGACTGCAACCCGTCAATATGGAACAACCGATAATAATACGGGTAGAAAAAGTCTACTATCCTATACTTGGAACAATTGGTGTACCCGGTAAGATATTTTATTTTAGTTAAGCTCGTTAATGCTTTACATTTTAATTTTAACTGTCGTTGGTATAATTATCTATATGTCGATGTGTATATTTTGTGCACATAAAATTACGTCTCATTTGCTGATAATTCTTGACGATTGCGAAGGTGACCACCTGAGATGAAGTACAAAGGATGTTTAATATACATTTTGTTAACGTATTCTTTTTATCCTTGAATGACAATATTATAATTTTGCGTCTGAGAGAAATATGTTTTGTCTCCCGGTCCCTATGTAAATGTAATTAAATGTTTATAGGAAAACGTACATATGTAGAAAAAAAACAGAAAGATAAAAAGAGTAAGAAAGAAAAAAAAGACAAAAAGGAAGAAACAAAACCCCCATAAACTAGAAAAAAAATGCAAACCAGAAGCTGAGCTGAGAATTTCAACAATTTAAGTCCCTGTTTGTCGTCAGGTCGGTTCCACCATAAAGGCAAAATATGTTTTTATAACGGTTGGAGACGGAGCAATTTATGTTGTGTGAAAATGTTGAAAGTTAGATCAGATAGGACTCGATAAGATAAAATAATTTTGTCCACAAAACTTACGAAATTGAAACCATATTCGAAACGTATGTATTATTACTGGGTTAGTCGTATATTTATTCAATCTCGTAATTGTAAAAGGTAACGAGGCCCATAGAATATAAGCCAATTCTAGCCCTTGTAAGGAATCACGTTCAAGATTTATCCATCCTGCGCATTGGGCATCTTCTAAATCTTTTGTCTAAAATGTTAGATAACGAACATTGACTGCCCAATAGTAGAATCTGAGGTTCGGCAATGCCAAACCACCATATTTTTTTTTAATTTATGTAAGTATTCTTTACATAGTCTGGAATTTTTATTCTGCCATATATATGAAGACATTTTGGAATCAATAGTATCTAAGAAAGATTTGGCAATAAAAATTGGTATAGTCTGAAATAAAGCAACAATTTAGGTAAAATGAACATTTTAATAGCATTGATTTGGCCGATTAAAGATAAGGACGTTGGTGACCATTTTGTAAACTCTTGTTTGATATGATCAATTAAAGGCATAACATTAGCTTTAAATAAATCCTTATGTTTCTTGGTAATCTTAATACCTAAATAAGTAAAACTTTCGGTAGTCAATCTAGGTGGATACTGTCCATAATTAGAAACTAGATTATTCAATGGAAAACGCTCACTCTTACTAAGATTTAGTTTATAGCCAGATAAACTACTAAATTGATTAAGTAATGCTACTATTGCTGGAATATACTTCTCAGGGTTAGAAATTAATAATAACAGATCATCTGCATAAAGAGATAGCTTATGTGTCTTATTTCCGCGGACATTACCAAACATATTAAGGGATTCCCTAATAGCAGTGACCAAAGTTTCCAAAACAATATCAAACTGTAAAGGACTTAAAGGGCAGCCCTGACTAGCACCTCGAAAGAGCCTGAAAAAGGGGGATATCTGATTATTAGTAAGTGCAGAAGTCTGAGGTGTATGATATATCAGTTTGATCCAATAAATACATTTTGGACCAATCTTAAATTTTTCAAGTGTATTGAATAAGTATTCCCATGCTACTCCATCAAACGCCTTCTCAGCATCAAGTGAGGTGACACATTCTGGGGTTTTATTTGACGCTGTATATACAATATTAATTTATCTCCTGACGTTAAAGTATGAGTAACTATTTTTAATAAAACCTGTCTGATCTTCAGAGATAATTTATGATAAAATATTTTCCAATCTCATAGCTAATATTTTGGAAATAATTCTGGAATCTACATTTAACAGTGATATAGGTCTATATGATGACACTGCAGTAGGGTCTTTATCTTTTTGAAGAATTAAAGAAATAGATGCTTCATAAAAAGATTGTGGTAATCTATTCCTTAAAAAGGTTTCTTTAAAAACCTTGCATAGCCAGGGGACAATAAGCTTGAAAAATACTTTAAAAATTCTACTGTAAACCCATCTAAACCGGGAGCTTTACCAGATATAATTGAAAGGATTTATTTCTGTATTTCTTCTTCCGTGATGGGTTCATCTAACAACAGCGATTCGTTATGTGGTAGATTTGGCAAGTTTAGTTTATTTAAAAACTGATGCATTATGTTGGAATTAGTAGGAAATTCTGATTGGTATATGGAGGATTACAATTCCTGAAGGGATTTATTAATTTCGTCATGATCTACAGTCAATGTACCATCCCGTTTACTCACTTTAGTAGTTTGACGTTTAGCCGACACCGCTTTCAACTGATTAGCGAGTATTTTACCAGATTTTTCGGTATGTATATAAAATTGACTTTTGGTTTTAAGTAGCTGGTTCTCAATCGGTGATACTAATAACGTCATATCTCAATTGAAGTTCAACTCTATTCTTATAGAGCTCTAAACTAGGAGCTTTTGAATATTTTTAATCAATTTCTTGTTTCTCATCAGCCAATATATGCATTTCTTTTTGAGGTTGTATTTTTAATCCCGCGGAGTATGAAATAATTTGTCCCCGAAATATGCCTTAAAAGCATCACAGAGTACACCATTGGATATTTCTTCAGGAGAATGTGTCAAGAAGATAAAAGCAATCTGATCTATAATGAAATTAACAAAATGTAAGTATTGAAGTAAAGTAGCATTAAATCGCCATTGTTTAGCACTAAACATGAAATCAGGTAGTTTGATTGATAGTTTCAATGGTACGTGATCAGAAATAGCAATGGCATCATACTCGCATGCAGTGACCGATGAAGCTAGCCGAGAATCAATTATAAAGTAGTCAATCCTAGAATAACTATGATATACATGAGAAAAAAAAATAAAATTATTTGTCATTTGGGTGTAAGAATCTCCAAACTGTTAACATTCCAGAGTCAAGTAAAAAATAATTGATAAAACTAGCTGATTTATTTGGAAGCACATGATCAGATGTAGATCTGTCAATCGAGGGGTTCAGACAGCAGTTGAAATCTCCACCCATTATTAAAAAGTGTTGATTTCAATTAGGAAAGGATGCAATTAACTGTTTAAAAAACTCAGGGTGATCAATATTTGGTGCGTAAACATTCACCACAACAGCGTTTTACTTACACAGAACACCAGTAATCATCAAAAATCTGCCATATGGATCAGAAATTGTTTCATAATGAACACACGGAATTGAGGTGTCAATACAAATGGAGACTCCTTTCACCTTCGCCTGTGAATTTGAATGAAACTGCTGTCCTCTCCAAAACTTGAAAATTCGTTGATTGCCATCTTGCCTTACATGAGTTTCCAGAACAAAAATAAGCTGAGCTTTTAGTCTGCGAAGAGCTTTAAAACATATTTTCCTCTTAATGGGAAGGTTCAAGCCATTCACATTCCATGAACGGAAGTTAATAACTTTATCCATATTGCTTGTAAAAATCCTGTGGGATGTGAAGGGTTAATTCCTTAAAGCCTAATAGTTCAGGATACTGGAAGAAGAAAAATCTAGGGCGGAGCCAGAAGTGACGACATTTCAGACTTTTTTGTAGTTCAGATATTGCACACATGAGAAACACTAAATAAGAGACAAAAGAAACAAAAGACCCCCCCCCCCACCCACCCATGTAAAGCCCGAAACTGACCAATAGACAGTCAGTAAGATACATAATCCCTTCCCTACGCCCATCTCTCCTAGCAACAGCACCCAACGTGGAAAAAAGCTTCTCAATAGCCATAACATGGTCATTGTTATGGTTTGAGAGAGAGAAAAACACATGCTGGCAATGAAGCAGAAGAGCAAGAGCTACATATTCTTTATCCAAGGTCAAATTATGAAAAAACAAGAACTGCGTTCACATAATTTGTCTAGAGAAAAGGGAACACAAATTCCTTCCTTCACTAACAGAGAAATTCTTGAAACTTTATATATATATAAGATAAACAACTCGTTCAGTTAAATTTTTAATCACTACCAAACGATATATTGTCAAAATAGGAACAGTAAATCTCCAATTATAACTTAATCAGCTATCAATTACTTCCCTTCACCCTCGTAAATCTCCAAAAAGCTGGAAGCGTCTTGAGAATTGTTAAAAAGTCGAATGTGACCATTGAAAAATCGTATACGCAGTCCAGCTGGATAAAGTAAGGCTGGGCACCACTTATTCTTAAACAGATCAGACATTACATTATGAAAATACTTTCTTATTTCCAAAAGCTCGTAACTATCATCAGGAACAAACCAAACCTTGCATCCTTCATATTCAACCACGCCCAACCTTTTTTGCCGCCTGGAGAATATTCCCCGTCATTTGCAAAAGGCGAAACCGAACAATCAAGTGTCTCGGCTTATTACCAGGTTTCTTCCCAATCCTGTGTGCGTTATGCAAAAAATGAATATTTTCATTGTGCTCAAGGTTGAGAGTCTCCTTTATCATTTTAGAGGAATATTTAAAAAAAAATTATCCTTCTTGAACTTCCGACAAACCAGCAATTCGTAAATTCAGTTGACGGCTTCTGTTTTCCAGGTCTATATTTTTAATCTTATATTGCTGGAGTGCTCGTGTATTTTCATTCATTCTCTGTTCCAGTTTTTCAATCTTCAAGTCTCTCTCCTGGCCCAGGGTTCGCAAGTTATCAATTTGTTCCTTTTGTTCTCGAAGTTCAACTTGTAACTTGCTTCTATGATTCTAGAGTCAGACGCTGTGGCTGTGGCTATGGCCTTCCCCCGTTCCGTCCTTGGGGGGGCTCCTTTTCTTCTTGTGTCCATCCTTTTCACGATTAAGGCGTGTAAAAGTGTTATCAACACTTTATGAAAAGTTAGATCGTGTCTTGAAGTCAAATAATCACAAGTAACATTGAAAGAGTGGTAAGTAAAGGTTAAAAGTTAAGGGAGCAAACGAATTTGCAACCTTCACAGCATGCTGTCACTGGGAGAGTCTTCCGTCCTCATCTTTATGGCGATGTGGAAGGGAGCGAAGGAGAGGGAGAGGGAACTATAAGGAAAGGTTAGACAATCTTGGGTTAGTTTCATTCGAGATTGGGGGGCTCAGGAGGGACCCGCTATAAGTGTGCAAAGATTCTGAGACGCATATATAGGATAGACAGCAACTCTTTGTTCCAATGAGAAGTATTAAGGACTATAGGGCATGGTTTTACGGTGACACTGTCAAGGTTTGAATGAGATTTGCCGGGTTGTATTTTTACCGGAACGATGAGTACCCGCAACGCGCTGCCAGGGGTGTTGGAAGAGGCCGACATGCTAGCTGAGGTTACGTGGCTTGTAGATAGACACATTGACATGCAGTGAATAGAGGAAATTGGATCAAATGTGAGCAGAGGAGATTAGCTTAACTTGACGTTATAGTCGTCACTGAGGAGCGAATGGTCTATTCCTGTCAAGTACTGCTCCTGGCAGCAAGTGCTTGAACAGGAGGGGAGGGTGAACACTTGCAATTGGAAGTGTTGCGGCTGGCAGCTGAAGTGCAATTGGATTTTTTTTAAGTCCAGCGCTGGATGAGGGGTAGAATCTTAGGTTGGGGAACCACGCCTCACGTGCGGGCTAGCAGGTAGTGGTGGAATATTGCTTTGGGGTACCAGGACTCCCGTGTGACAGGGAGCCAACGGGTCCCAGTGGTCTAGTCTCCTTTAAATATTTCACCACTCACCTTTGTCCAGAGCAGCAGAGTGGCACCGCGTTAGTACAGCGTTACATTCCCGATTTCCTTCCTGATTACTGTTGCTGTCCGGTATGTTCTTCCTGTGACCGCGTGGGATTTATCCGGGTACTCCGGATTTTCCCCATATTTCAAGGACGTTGATTGTAGGTTAATTTGGCTCCTGTAAATTGTGCACAGTATGTAGGATATAATTAGTTTATAGGTGACCATTGGGCGCCTTGTACTCTGTGGGCCGAAGGTACTATTTGCACACTGTCCCTATAAACTAAACCTTAAAATGTATATCTTCTAGTCTTTGACATTTCTACACTGGGGAATAAGGTTTTTAACTATGTACCTCGTGATGTTGTGTTCCTCTAGAGGTATTCCGTTTATGCCACAGAATCTCCCGTCACTCCCCACAACTAACTAAACTTATCGTTTCCCAGCCCCATACAGCCCGTTTTACCTTCTCCCCAAAATCCACAAACACAAATGCCCTGACAGACCCATTGTTTCTGCTGGCTCCTGTCCCGTGGAAGCGATTCCCATGTATCTCGATCCCATCGTATTCCCCCGGTTCATTCTCGCCCGACCTATATCCAAGAAACCTCACAAGCTCTTCGTCCCTTCAACGACTTCCGCTTTCCGAGCTCCCTCATCCTTACTACGACGTTCAGTCACTCTACCCCTCCATCCCTTACCAGGAAGGCGTGAAAGCCCTCCATTTTTTACTCGACCACAGAACCATCCAATTTCCCGCTACTAACACTAATCCGCCTAACACTAGGCTGGTCCTCACCCTCAACAATTTCATTGACTCCTCACACTTCCTGCAAGTTCAAGGCGTAGCTTTAGGCACCCACATGGGCTCTTGCTATGCCTGCCTTGAACAATGAACAATCCCTGTTCCAGGCGTACACTGGCCTTATCCCTGAACTCGATCTCTGTTTCATTGATGACTGCATCGGTGCAATCTCCTGTACTCATGCAGAACTCATGGACTTCATCAACTCCACCATCAATTTAAGACGGTTAGCTAACATTGGAGAAGTCAATGTTAACACCAATCTCCGATGTTAGCTAACTATCATAAACACCACATTCCCTTTCCACTCCTTCCGTCCCTCTCTTCCCTATGGCCACACGGACTCGGACACCTTATTCCAACACCCCCCCCCCCCCCCCCCCCCACCCCGCTCCCTCCGCCCCCACCAACATTTCGTATTCTGGCTTCACAGTTCGCATTTGACTTTCCTAAATGCAAAACGTCACACTTGTCTGGGATGATCATCATCTGCCATTTTCCGTTCATTTTCCAACTGATCTATATCCTTCCGTAATGAACAGGCTTCTTAAAAGGAACACACAGGCATTTTTATTTAAAGCACGCAATAACAATTAACTGCAAAAACCAAATGTTGAATGATACGTTATCTATCCGGCCGGTAGATCTTATATTTATATTGTTTTGTCTTGTGCAGCTAATTTGGTGGCAATCGTCATTCTGTTTCGTGGACATTGCGGTCTCTCCAAATGCATCACTCGTTATCTGCTGGGGATGGCAGTTGCTGACTTAATGGTTCTTACATTTCACGTGATCTTATACCAGATAATCAATGGTTATTTCCCATATTCATTCTTCAATCACACTTCAGTTTGTAAAGTTAATCTTACCTTATTGTTCGTTTCCCTTGACTGCTGCGTCTGGCTAACTGTGGCTTTCACTTTCGATCGTTACGTAGCTATTTGCCACCAATCCTTACGAGCAAGATATTGCACTGAAAGGAATGCGACTGTAGCTATAGTGGTGGTGCTTTGCTTCAGCATTGTAGAAAACATCCCATACTATTTCATATATGAACATCGGGAAGTAATTGATAACGTGGAGTGGGCGTGCTATGTAAAATCAAGCTTCTACACATTACACATTTGGACAGTTTTTCTGTGGGTAGAAACGATATTGGCCCCATTTGCTCCCTACGTGTTGATCTTGCTGCTAAATTCCCTGACCATCAGACACATTATACTAGCTAATCGAGTGAGGAGCGGTCTACGAGGAAACAGCAGTACTGCGAAAAACACAGACCCGGAGATGGAGAATCGTAGGAAATTCATAGTCTTGCTGCTCGCCATTTCCGGCAGTTTCATTCTCTTGTGGATGGTTAATTTAATATGTTTCATATGCGTGCAATTCACTGACACACAATTTTTGGAAGCAAATTACAACGAGCCCTTCACTATTGCGGAGCTCTCGGGATATATGTTGAAGTTTTTGAGTTCTTGCACGAACACCTTTATTTATGCTGTGTCTCAGAGAAAATTCAGAGAAGAATTGAAAAATGTAATCAAATTGCCTTTGGTTCTCGTTGCGAAAGTAGCCGACCATATTAAATGACTTCACAAACTGACATCCCATTTAACTTCGTGAATGTCTCAGAAATGAACAGCAAGAATTGAAAAAGAACACCCTGAGGAACATTAATAATCTAGTAAGGCCGAATTGTGTTTGATCTATACACTTTAGTGTTACAAATTGTTTGAACAAGGGGAGGAAAAGTGAACACCTTGCAAATTAGATTCCACAAATCAAAACAAATGGTGACCAAAGGGGCGGATGGTGGATCCAATTTGACGACCTTATGGGATTGGTGCAGTGAAAGGTCAATTCAACATGCTTCTGATTGTTGAAAATATAACAATAAAGTTTAAGTCAACATAAGACACGTCACTCACATAATTATGAAAATAACTTTGACTGCTCTAAATCGGAGAACAAATAAATACCATTCTTTTTTTAATGCGCTTGCCTCCTTAATCTAGAAGAATAACAATTGTTATTATTAACCATTACAAATAACCATGAGTCTGCTTTCCATTAAATGGGGTCCCCAACGCCCACAATACATGCTCAGTCCCAGGTATTGCCTCTTCTGTCACCCTAAGATCATATCGAATGGCAGACCTGACTTGCCGCCAAGCAGCAGCCGGGCTGAACATCCTTCTCGTCCAAACAATAATATTTAGCGCTAAACGCGATTTGTGCAAACGTGCAACACTTTCCGCTTTTCACCGACTGAGAAAACTCGGGCAGATATAAAACTAAATTAAAATTCGCTGCGTTTGCTCTTGCGTTCACTCGAACAACATTTAGCAGGGACATCTGGGAGTCCTGCGAAAATAACTCATGTTTGGGGTGCGTTACCGAGTGAATGAAAAGGCTGATATACACCACATGATCACGAGATGTCCTCATCTTTATGCCGCTGTGGAAGGGAACGAAGGAGAGGAAATTAACTATGAGGAAAGGTTAGACAATCTTGGGTTATTTTCATTCGAGATTGGGGGCTGAGGAGCGACCTGCTATTAATGTGCAACTATTATGAGACGCATACATAGGATAGACAGTAACTCTTTGTTCCCATGAAGAAGTATTAAAGACTAGAGGGCATCGTTTTACGGCAACACTGTCAAGGTTTGAATGAGGTGTGCGGGGTTGCATTTTTAACATAACGATGAGCACCTGCAACGCGCTACCGGGGGTGTTGGAAGAGACCGACATCCAAGTGGATCTTAAGTGATTTGCAGATAGGCACATGGACATGCAGTGATTAGGGGACACTGGATCAAATGTGGGCAGAGGAGATTAGTTTAACTTGACATTATAGTAGGTATGTTACAAAACTTAGCTTGAGCGGCGTTGCAGTTCTGTCACTGCCTGTATGCGCGACTTTGGCGCCTTTGAGAGGGGGGCGGGATTAAAATGCCGTTTTTCTCGAGACAATTCAAATCGGTCAATATCGGGGGATTTCGTTGCTAAAGAGAAATCGCTCGGACATTTGTTTTATAAAACTATGTTTAAAGTACGCTGGATCATTTATTAGCAAGAGTGAATTAAAAATCGTATTCTAATGCCGTGAATGCCGACAACGGGACGGACATTACGTAGGGGACAAAATAAGGTTTACCGTTTATTTTTACATTAAAAAGTCGTTCTTAGGAAGCCTTTAATCAAAATTTCATGTTGCGAAAAGGGGACAAAAAATATATACGAACGGGCAGTATTTTTCCTGTCGTTATGGGGGTTAAATTCGCCGCAAACTGCAACGTTCCAATCCATCGCGTTCCACAAAAACCCACTCGCAAGTTGATTTAAATGGCCATTCATTTATGGGAGTTAAACACTAAATTCCTTCAATTTGGCCTATAAATTCATGACAAAGAGATTTAAAAATAATGTTATATTGTGAACTATTGTGTGAGTGTTATTTGGACACTCGGGCAATTAAGAAATGATTATCTTTTCTGAAGAAATCCATAGATGTTTAGATCTAGTAATTGAAATTTGTAAATAGCTACAATTAGGCAACTAACTAATTATATGTTTTAATTTCACGCCATCCAAGCAAGATTGTTTCATATTTGTTTCAGAATGCTTCAATCTATAAAAGCTGAAATGTTCATTGAGTTCTCTTAATTTTTAAGAAAGTTATGGGCTTATGACTGTCCATGATCACAGCTTTTGAGTTAAGTCATTGGAAAAGCAATGGAATTAGCAAACAAGATGCTAATTTCTGAGTATGAAAATAGCCATCACTTTTTAAATATTGAAGATATGAAAGTGAATTAGGTGTCAAATTAAACTTCTATTTATGCTTTATCTGATGGGATAAATTGCAGACTTGATTTTTTAAATCTCAAAATGTTGTAACATTGTTAATTATAGTCGTCACTGAGGAGCGAATGGGCTATTCCTGTCAAGTACTGCTCCTGCCAACAAGTGCTTGAACAGGAGGGGGAGGGTGAAGTATTGCAATTGGAAGTGTTGCGGCAGGCAGCTAAAGTGCAATTGGATTTTATTTTAAGTCCAGTGCTCACCTTTGTCCAGAACAGCATAGTGGCACCGCGGTAGAATTGCTGCCGTACAGCGTTACATTTCCGGTTTCCTTCATGATTACTGTTGCTGTCCGGTATGTTCTTCCTGTGACCGCGTGGGGTTTCCCCGTGTACTCCGGATATTTTCCCCATATTTCAAAGACGTTGTTTGTAGGTTAATTTGGCCCCTGTAAATTGTTCCCAATATGTAGGATATAATTAGTTTATGGGTGACTATTGGTCGTCTTGTACTCTGTGGGCCGAAGGTACTGATTGCACACTGTCCCTATAAACTAAACTAAACCTTAAATAGTATATCTTCTAGTCTTTGACATTTCTGCACTGGTAAATCAGGTTCTTAACTATGTACCTCGTGATGTTACATTTCTCTAGAGGTCTTCCGTTTAAGCCACAGAATTTCCCGTCACTCCCCATAACTAACTAAACTTATCGTTTCCCAGCCCCACACAGCCCGGTTTTACCTTCTCCCCAAAAAGCACAAACACAAATGCCCTGACAGACCCATTGTTTCTGCCTGCTCCTGTCCCACCGAAAGGATTCCCACTTATCTCGACCCCATCGTATTCCCCCTCTGGCAATCTCTCCCGACCTATATCCAAGATACCGCACAAGCAGTTCGTCCCTTTAATGACTTCCGCTTTCCGAGCTCCCTCATCTTTACTGCGACGTTCAGTCACTCTACCCTTCCATCCCTTACCAGGAAGGCCTGAAAGCCCTCCGTTCTTTACTCGACCACAGAACCATCCAATTTCCCTCTACTAACACTAGCCCGCCTAGTGGCGCTTGTCCTCACACTCAACAATTCCATTGACTCCTCACATTTCCTGCAAGTCCAAGGCGTAGCTATGGACGCCCGCATGGGATCCAGCTTGCCTGCCTCTTTGTAGGGTACGTTGAACAATCCATGTTCCAGTGGCCTTATCCCCTAACTCTATCTCTGTTACATTGATGTCTGCATCGGTGCAATCTCCTGTTCTCATGCAGAACTCATGGACTTCATCAAATCCATAATCAATTTAAGACGGTAAGCTAACATTGGAGAATTCAATGTTCACATCAATATCCAATGTTAACTAACGATCATAAACACCCCATTCCCCTCCACTACTTCCGTCCCTTTCTTCCCTGTGGCCACCTGGACTCGGACACTTTACTCAAACCCCCCCCCCCCCCGCCTCGTGGATAATTCTAACAACTTCTGCCCCAACTATGCCTTTAGATCTCAGTAAATCTCTGTCAACATTGGGGATGTTAACGTCACAATGATAACCCTGTTGTTTTTGTATCTTCCCGTCATGTCTGCCACTGCCTATTGGGGGCCTCAAATCAAATCCAATCAGAATGATTGCACATGTTTTAATTATATATCGCCTAATGAGACAAACCCCCGTCCCAGTGTGTCCTCTCGGAGTGATGCAGTGATATTGTCCCAGATGAGTAAAGAAACTCCACAACATCTCTATCACCTGCGAGGTACTGAAACCCTGCCACGGTGAACTGCCTCTGCTGCCCTGTCGCAACCACATGTCCATAGCGGGACAATATCAGAGTCCGAAGCACTGATCCAGGCTCTCAGATCAATCACTTCACCCACGATATTTCGTGTATTCAAGTAAACACACTTCAGGTAATCAGTTTCACCACTTTTATTAACCTCTCTCTACCTGTCCTTCCCTTGCGATTTACTGTACCTAAGCTCTATCTTCACTTCAGCCTTTCCATTTGTTGACTTTCTATTGTGGTTCCCACTCACCTGCCATTCTATTTTAACCGTCCAGAATAGCCTTAGCGAACTTCACTGCAAGGACAATGTCCTCCCATAGTTCACGTGCATTCCGTCACTCTTACACATGTAAACTCCACACCTGAACAACTCACCAGCCACACATTCACATGTCCTATCCTCCGATGCCTATCCTTACTAGTCTGTGACACCAGGAATAATCCGGAGATGACCTTTTGCAGAACTCTCAATGTGTATTCAAGCGGATCTCATCCCTTTCCCCACCTGAAGACATACTCCTGACACGCTATGTGATCCAGATTCATCTTTAATCAGCACTTAAACCTTAACAGCATGAAGTATGGTTAGATGTCAGAACATGCAAACTGCTGCTCGAACTGAGTAGTGCCTGAAGCAATTGTTAATATAAACGTTATAGTGGGGTGGGGTGAGTGATGCTAACTATATGTGATTGGTTAACATGCACAATCAATCTACATCCTACTCGCTAAAGTCTAGTTGTAAAAGGGCAGCCATGCCATGGAGTTAAACATACTCACCATATCTATCTGGCGGTCTACCGACATGGCCCGACCGCGTGCGGACCAAACCCTTTCCTCCCTCTCCTGAACCCAGCGGCGAGAGTGGCGCAGGAGAGGCTTGTGGTGACCGAAAGGGGAAACATGCAGGAGGGGAGGCCACATGGTTAGTCACGGCTGCGGGACGTGGAGGGGTGCAAGGCATGCGGGGACGTGTCGGAGACATGGCAGGGAGGGGCTGTAACTGGATTGGTGGAGCATAAGGACCGGCTGGTGGTGGATAAGGTTCCCGCACAGAAAGCAGGTGTTGTCGACTTCTCCGGTAAACCGCTCCCTCACAGTCCACAAGGTAGGATCGTGGTTCGTCAGCCAGGTGAACAATGGTGCCCCGACGGGAATGTCCAGTTGAGGTTTGTAAACGGACGACCTGGCCCGGCAGTAGATGCCTAAGTGGTTTGCTGTATCTGTCGAATGATCGTTTCTGGATGTCATGCTTCTCCTGGATGCGTGTCTGGACAGTAGCAGGCTTCAGCACCCTACAGACCAGCTGTTGTTGTGCGATCGGGACTGAAGGTCTTGTCGATCTGGACATAATTCGCTGGGCAGGTGATCCCAGGGTTCCGTATCTGACAATATTTCTGAGATTCAGGAGATCGAGATACACATCAGAGTTTGAGGAACGCGCTGTCTCTAACAGCTGCATGGCGCTTCTGCCCGCGCGCTCAGCGAGTCCATTACTATGTGGATACTCGGAGCTGCTCGTGATGTGTTCGAAGTTCCATCGGTCTGGGATAAGCTTGAACGCGTGGCTGGTGAACTGCCTACCGTTGTCGGTTTGCAGGCGAACAGGTGAGCCAAAAGTAGAGAAGTGTCTTTTTAGTTTCCGGATGACCAATTCAGACGTGAGGGAGGTTAGAGCGTCCAGTTCTAAGCAGTTAGAAAAGGAGTCGACGAGAACGAGGTAGTGCTTTCCGCATCATTCGAAAATGTTCACCGCCACTGACGTTCAGGGCAGGGCTGGAGGAGATTGTTGCAGAAGGGGCTGCCGCTGCTGATGAGGGGTGAGGCTGATGCAGGTGGGGCAGGAGGTTGTGCGGTCCCGGTTGTACTTGGCCATCCCCGGCCAGTAGAACACACTCAGAGTGCGTGCCAGTGTGGCTTCGGCTCCTGGGTGACCACTGTGTGACTCTTTGAAGTATTCGTCATGTAGTGATGAGGGGATCACTAACTTGTGGCCCTTAATGACAACACCATCTTGAACCACCAGTTCATCACGGAGTAGGAATAATGGATGCGCCTCTGTAGGATTGTTTGTCTGGCCAGCCTGTTTTGATAATTGATGAGAGAATCTTGAGAGTGGCGTCGGTGGTAGTTTGTTCCGACCAGGCTGCGAGCTCGCTTAGTAAAGACAAAGTCAACACCGAGAACCGTAACATTTTCCTGCTGGTAGGGATGTCGTTCGGGACCAGACAGTGTTCTTTTTAGTCAGCTGACGTTGAGGGGAGCTCAGTTCGATTATATTCGGTACGAACTTACAGAGAACCTTTACCATGCCCAGGAAACGCTGTAGGCCGTGCACGTCTGTGGGGGCAGGCATTTCCGTAATGGCAGCGGTTTTCACCGGATCAGGTTTGAGGCCGTCGGGAGTGAAAACGTGGCCGACGTAGGAGACCTCTGAAACCCTGAATTTACGATCGTTGGGATTGAGCTTGAGGTTGATCTTACGTGCACGGTCCATGACAAGCCTGAGATTCTGGTCGTGCTGCGTTGAGTCTTTGCCATACACCAGGATATTGTCGACAATGATGGCACAAGGTAGGTCTTCGAACAGTTTCTTCATGTTTCTTTGGAAGACTTCAGTGGCGAAGTTGATTCCGAATGGCATTCTCAGAAACTTGTATCTGCCAAATGGGTGGCAAATGCAGTGAGGTTTGACGACTTTTTGTCCAAAGGTATCTGCCAGAAAGTGTTCTTTGCATCAAGGATGGAAAATAGGGTGGCTATTCCAATGTTTGCCGCAACATCCTCGACGGTCTTCATGGGATGATGAGGGCGCTTAATGGCGATGTTCAGGTCTTTAGGGTTGATGCACAGACGGATTTCGTTGTTGACCTTCTTCAAAGTGGCAACCATAGTTGAGACCCAGTCAGTGGGGTCGCTGATTGGTTCGATCACGCAAAGGGAGACCAAATTCTTTAGCTCGGATTGAACCCTGTCTGTCATGGCAAATAACAGCTGGTGTGGGGCTCTGACAACAGGTGTCACATTAGGGTCGGTAGAAATCATGTAACAATCCCAACTAGTGCAATTTCAGGGTTTCAGAGGTCTCCTACGTCGGCCACGTTTTCACTCCCGACGGCCACAAACCTGTTCCAGAACAGTGACTGTGTCTATCAGTGTGATTGACTTGAACTATTATGACCATGGACTCTTGTGAAGAGCTTGACTGTTTAAACTTGATACCAGCTGGAAATGAAAGGGACAATGATGACTGTGATGGTTGGAACTTCAAATCATTTAAATTCACTGATCATAATGTGCATGATTTTAAACAAGATATTGACCCTGAAAATAATTTCCTTGACAATATAAATAATAACTGCTTATTACTCTGAGGATCAATTCAACATGAACATAAAATCAGATCATGGAATGTCAATAATTCATTTCAATAGCAGAAGTTTATATGCAAATTTTCACAACATCAAAGATTACTTAAGTCATCTAAACAATCCATTCAATGTGAAAAATAAAAAAGGAGGAGGGTGGCTTTGCATGTAGATAAAATATTAAATTATAAATTAGTGGAAAATATGACAACTAATATTGATGATGTGATGGAGATAATTACTGTAGAAATTTACCTGAAAAAAAAGAAAAATGTAATTGTAAGTTGTGTATACAGAGCACCTGGTTCGACTATTGAAATCATCAGGAATAGTATGGAAAGATTGTTTGCCAAGAAAGAGCACAGAATTGTGTTCATTTGTGGGGATTTTAACTTAGATCTCTTAAATCCCAACAAGCACAAACAGACTGATAAATTTATCGATGCATTGTTCAGTATGAGTTTTTTTTTCACTTATCACCAAACCAAGTAGAATAACATCTCACTGTGCAACTCTAATAGACAACATATTTACAAACAATATGGACAACAGCATAAAGAGTGGGTTACTACTAAATGACATCAGTGACCATCTGCCGGTTTTTGTAATGTTTCTTTGTGATTATGTTAAGTGTAAGGATGTTAATAAGATTAGATACAGGAGAGTAAGAACAGAAGAATTTATAAATACATTTAAAAATGTGTTACTGACCCAAAATTGGAAACACGTGTTTAAAGAGACTGATCCCAACAAAGCATGTGAAACATTCCTGATAATATTTAAATGATTATATGAAGGACATTGTCCTTTGAACAACACAACAAGAAGCAAAAATATACAGATCGGCCATGGATGGCAAAAGGACTACAAAATGCATGCAAAAAAAGAATATCTTGTATAAATAATTCATAAAAGTCAGAACTATAGAACAGAAAGTAAATACAAAAGATACAAACAACAAATTGACTAGTATTATGAGGATATATAAGAAAGATTATTATAATAAAATATTAAACGATAATAAAAATAATGTCAAGAGCATATGGAATTAATATACCATTGATGGGATTAAATAGTATTATCAGGAATGGATCAATGAATATAAACTACCCTCAGTATTGTAAAGACAACGATACAACTGTAAGCGATATGAATGATGTGATTAATGGGTTTAATATTTTTTTTTTGTAAGTGTGGGACCAAAACTAGCAGAAGAAATCGATAATCCACAGTGAGAAGAAGGAGAGGGGAAGGTTGTGGATTTGTTAGACAGCAACCCAAACTCAATGTTTTTGAAAGCAGCTGATGAAAAGGAGATTATTGACATTGTTAGTAATTGTAAGGATAAAAGGTCTACAGACTGGAATGACATTGATCTAGCTTTAATCAAGGTAGCCATTGGTGTAATTGTAAAAGCCATAACTTATATTTG
Source organism: Raja brachyura (assembly GCA_963514005.1). The sequence continues at coordinate 220,441 of CAUPSL010001035.1, forward strand.
CAATTTATCTTTCAAAACTGGTGCATTTCCATGTAAAATGAAAACTGCCAAAGTCATCCAACTATACAAAGCTGGAGACAGAAATCAATTTACAAATTACAGGCCGGTGTCGTTACACTCTCAGCTCTCAAAAATATTAGAAAATCTGTATGTAAGTAGATTAGATAATTTTATCGAGAAGCACTAATTGCTAGTTGATAGTCAAGATGGATTCAGTTCAAACAGATCGACATCCATGGCATAAATGGAGTTACTTGACTACATTACCAGTTTTATAGATACAAAGAAATATGCAGTGGCTGTATTTATAGATTTGAAAAAAAGCATTCGATACAATTGATCATCATTTGCTAATCTAAAAACTGGAAAAGTATGGAATCAGAGGGGTTGTACTAGAATGGATGAGAAGCTACATAACTAATAGACATCAGTTTGTGCAACTAGTGGACTGCAAATCAACATGCTTAGAAATAACTTGTGGAGTCCCACGGGGGCCGGTTTTCGGCCCCAGATTATTTATTTTGTATATTAATGATATGTGTAGGGTGTCAAACCTTTTGAAATTTGTGTTATTTGCAGATTACACTAATATTTTCTGTGATGGGGACAATTTGCAGCATCGTTTGGAGGTGGTCACAACAGAAATGCGTAAACTAAAACATGGTTTGATTTGAATAAATTATCATTAAAATTAAACAAAACCAAACTTATGCTGTTTGGAAAACGCAAATTAATACACAAGTAAAAGTAACAATAAATAATACTGAAATAGAAAGAGCGTATGGAAATACATTTCTGGGTGTGATTCTTGATCACAAAATCTACTGGAAGCCCCATATAAAACATGTGAGAGCAAAAGTAGCATGGGGTATTGGAGTGATGTGGAAAGCAAGACATGTTTTGAAATGAGAGAGCACTGTACATTCTGTTCAGCTCACTTGTGTTACCGTATTTAGATGACTGTGTGGAAGTATGGGGCAACACCTACAAAACCACCTTACAATCACTAAGCACACTACAAAAAATAGCTATTCGTATAGTAACAATGTAAGATATCATGAGCACACCAATATACTGTATTTAAAATTACACACCTTAAAGATTAAGGATCTGGTAGAATTTAAGACTGCACAAATAATGTATAAAGCAAAAGATAAACTGCTATATGTAAGCATACAAACACTGTGCAAGGAAAGTGAGGGGGGATATAATTTTAGAGGGAAACTAAACTTGAAACAGCATTATGCTCGGACCCATTTAAAAAGTATGTGTATTTCCATTTGTGGGGTGGTTTTGTGGAATGGTGTTGAATGCAGAGCTAAAATCAACACACAAAATCCTCGCGGTCTAGATGCTGGAGGATGAAGTGCAGGCCCAGAATGACTGTGTCATCCACAGATCTATTGGCCCAATATGCAAAATGCAGAGGGTCCAGCAGAGGGATTGTGATATTTTTCAGCTTGGCCAGCACAAGCCTTTCAACGGTTTTCATGACTACAGAGGGCAGTGCGACAAGCCTGTAGTCAGTAAGACCAGTAATCCTTGCCTTTTTGGGTACAGAGACGATAGTGGAGACTTTGAAGCAGGCATGGACAGTACATATTTGCAGGGAGTGGCGGGGGCGGGTGTGGACTGGGCCCAGCGGGGATCAGAGGGGGAGGCGTGGGCCCAGCGGGGGTCAGCGGGGGTGGCGTGGACCCAGCGTGGGTGGCGTGGGCCAGCTGGGGTGGCGTGGGCCCAGCGGGGGTGGCGTGGGACCAGTGGGGGTGGCGTGGGGGGAAGATGGCTTGGGCCCCGGCGGCAGGGGGAGTGGGCACCGCCGCAGCGGCGTCTGCTGTTGGAGTTATAGCCGCTGGGTTCAGATTCAGCCACTCCCGCCCTGCGACGGGACAACGGTCTCCTGGTCGACCAGAAGTTGGTGAGGCTCCGACGCCGTGGATAGAGACGCTGGACCGGGCGGGCAGACACCGCACCCCGCACCCTCCCCCCCTGGCCGGGACAAATGGGCACTCCCTTATCCCGCGGGCCAGATTAGACCCCCCCATGGGTCGTTTGAACCAAGGATAAAAACGACTCCCCCTCCTGCAACGCAATATTCCACTACTTTCCTGAAGTGGACAACAAGAGGCATCGAGCTCAATGTGTGGAGTGCAAATGACAGTCTTATCCGGCCCGGGCCCACTGCGCACAGGTGGAGAGGCGGCGTCATTTTGTGTCACTTCCCCAACTGCGCAGGCGCGTATGATTGCAGGTTCATTCTCCCAAATCATCCAGCGGCCGGAACCAGAATTTTGGGCGATTTTTCAACAAATTGGAAACACTGATTTTTCTTTTCCGTCTTTTTTTCCCTCGGGATTTTGTCTCCATTTCGGGCGCTTTTTCGACAAATTGGAAACGCGGATTTGTTGTTCGATTTTTTTTCCCCAATTTTTTTCCCAATTTTTTTTCCTCAGGATTTTTTCTTACTATGGGGGAAAAACGAGGGGTGCGGTCGCACCCAACGCAACCCCCCTTCGGACGGCCACGCTGTAACTAATAAACAGTCGGATACTCTTGCGAATTAATTGGGCTGTGATTGGGGGCGGATTCGAGCTGGCATGTGGGAGTGAGACTGTTATTGTTTTGTTGCAGAAAATTGAGATTTGACCTGGGATTAGGTTGGATCTTCACACAGCCCCGAGATGCGGACCGACAGCCGGCTGCAAAGTGGTTTAACTTTTTACAATCATTGTAGGATTTGCCATATGCAGGACATGCTGATTGCCTGCTGTGCAAGTATTTGCAATTAGGACATCTTTTTTGAGACTCGCCGTGAGCTGCCTTGCTTGCTTGGGGTATACATCGCCTGTTATCTGTATTGGCACGCAGCCTAGTCTGATTCATGGATTTTGTGTCGGTCGCTTGCTGTCTGGCTAGAGAGATGATAAATTCTGCTGTTCTGTAAGCATGAACTGCATCCTCTAGTGTCAAATCTGACTTTCGCAGAAGTACTGATCTGGGCTTTTGGTCGCTCATGGCTGTCACTAAAATATCCCTCGTTAACTGATCAGTTATCTGGTCAACCGCCATTTCTTCAAATCTGCTCCGCTGGGCCATATACATTAAATCTGAGAAAAATGAATCTACTCGTTTGCCACGGAACTGACGACGAGAGAAAAACCTTGCCCTGTCCAAGATGTGATTTGAGGGCAGGTCGCAGATCTGGCTTAGTTTACGTAGCGACACATTGGGGTCTTCAGGAAATTCAGCTGGGGTTATTACCTGGTCCTTGGCATCGCGGACTGCCGGAGCATAGCGGAACGTTTTGGATCGCCGAATGGCATATGGACCTGCGAGGTTAAGTAGAAGGGAGGCTTTGACAGGTTCTGGTTCATTTCGGTGTACGATGTTCATGTAATGTCGGTAATCAAGTTCAAACGTCGCCCAGAGTTCACCAATGTCTGCATCAAATGCAAGCGGAGCCGGCTTTCGACAGGAGGAGGCCATCATAAAACAAAATAAAAACTCACAAAAGAGAATTAAAAAAAACGATATACAGAAGGCGTGGGTCAGACCAGAGCTGACAACATGTAGTCATACTCCAGACACGGTATGTGATCCCAAATCATCTTTAATCAGCACTTAAACTTTAACAGCATTAAGGATGGTTAGATGTCAGAACATGCCAACTGCTGCTCGAACTGAGTAGTGCCAGAAGCAAATGTTAATATAAACGTTATAGTGTGGTGGGATTAGTGATGCTAACTATATGTGATTGGTTAACATGCACAATCAATCTACAATAGATCTACCACAGCTGCTCTCTTGCGCCCCCTCTCCACAGTCGTAAAAGGGAACAGTCGCCATAGCCCTCAGCTTCCAGGTCATTGGCCGTCGCATCTCCAAGAGACTTCTGGAAAAACATCACATGGGCATGGATGAAGATTAAACCCAGCAAGTGCAGAAGCATCTCCATTGTCAAAGGTCAAGTCAAGGATCAAATATTTCATATTAACGGAATACATGTTCCAAATCTTTCAGAAATGCCAGTGAAGCGTTTGGGCCGATGGAACGATGCAAAGCTCAAGGACACCGGGCAGTTTGAACAACTGAGAAAGGATATCATCATGCACATAGTTCGCATCCACAAGACCTTGCTACCAGGAAAACGCAAGCTGTGGTGCTTCCAAATTGGCATACTACCAAGAATCATGTGGCCTTTAACTGTGTATGACATCCCCATCAACAAAGTGGAAAAGCTGGAAAGAATGATCAGCGCACTTGTGAAACAGTGGCGTGGACTTCCACGATGCTTATGTGCTGTCGGACTGTATGGGAGTGGCAATTTGAATTACCCATTACAGGACTCGTGGAAGAGTTCAAATGCACTAAAGCAAGGTTGGTCATGACCCTCACTGAATCTGAAGATACTGTTATTCGAACAGCGGCCCCCCGTGTGGCAACGGGGAAGAAGTGGACCCCATCGGAAGCCGTTCAGAGTGCTAAATCTGCTCTTCATTTTCGGGATATAGTTGGCCAAGTCCAACACGGGAGAGCCGGGCTCGGGCACGTCATAAATGCTCCTCAATGTCACAAGGCAACATCAGTGCAGAAAAGACGGCATGTGGTGGAGGAGGTGAGAAGACGGGAGAAGACCGTCTCAATCGCCAAAGCAAGGCCAATGGACTAACTGGGAGAGCCTGGAAAAGAGGAAACTCAGCTGGCGTGAAATCTGGTAAATGGAAGGATCTCGGCTAAGTTTTGTCATTAGAGCCACTTATGACGTTCTACCATCACCACAGAACCTGAAGCAGTGGTTCGGAGAAGACCCCACTTGCTCCCTTTGCCAAACACCTGGATCACTAAGGCACATTGTAACAGGATGCACTATGAGCCTCGGCCAAAGGCGTTACACTTGGCGGCACAACCAAGTTCTCAGACAGCTGTCATCAATCCTTGAACAGAGGCGAACGATCACAAATGCTTCCCCACCAACATCGGCAGGAAACGTCCACTTCCCAACATTTGTACCAGCAGGCCAACCTCCAGAGCACCAGATAACATCAATGGATGCAAGCATTCGGCAACCTGCTCGGGATTGGAAAATGGAAGTGGACTTAGAAAAAAAGCTTGTGTTTCCCCCCAGACATTGTGGTTACAACACTCCGGCCAGACATGGTCCTGTGGTCCACAACAGCCAAGTTGGCATATGTTGTAGAATTGACAGTTCCATGGGAAGATGGTGTTGAAGAAGCTTATGAGAGGAAAAAAAACAAGTACTCTGAACTGGCAACTGAAGCTTCCCAGAATGGCTGGAAGACCAAGATTTTTCCTGTCGAAGTGGGATGCAGGGGATTTGTTGCTACATCGATGACCAGGCTATTAAAGAAAATGGGGATGAGGGGTCGCTCCCTCCAACAAGCAATCAAATCATTGTCAAATTCTGCGGAAAAAGCAGCAATTGGACTTGGATCAAAAGGAGAGCCAACAATTGGGCTGCAAGATGAATACAGGAGGGTATGGAATTGAGGGGGGTGTAACTGGGACGCCAGGTATCACCGTTGAGCCCTCTGGAGATGTTGTGGGCTTATCAATGAAACGTCCAAGAAGGAGGGTGCCCACCTGATGACTCCGATGACGTACCTACCCTACCTTTCACCACTCCAATCCCACTGCAAATAGCAAGAGTGCCGACTTATTACAGGGATTGAAACATCAAGTCCTATTAGCTCTACTGTGTCCTGCAGATGTGGTAAATAATGTGGAGAGTCAAGATGTGTGAGATCCACGCAGGATGTCTAGTTCCCGTGGTTTTCGGTGCAGTACTTAATGCCATAGGTACATTTGAGTTGTTGGTCAATAGTGAGTCCAGATAGATAAGCAAGCCTAACATCAGCAAATATCAATGGAAGTAGGTTTGTTAAAACTCTTGTTGGAGATGCTTATGCCCTGGTTATTTTTGTAGTAATCTTGTAGTAAACGCTGCTGAATGTGTTTGTTTAACTTGGTGTGAATAATTCTGATCATTACGCACAACGCACAGATCTGTGTCTGTTTTTATGTTTGAATACGACCCTAGCTTGAAAGCCGGAGATTTCGATGTTCACACCCCCGTCAAGAGCAGTTTACTCGTGCAGATTATGGGCAGCCGGTCATTATACAGATAGAGAATATCTACTACCCCATTCTCGCAATAATTGGAGTTCCGGGTAAGTCTGTGAAAAAGTCAATCATTTAAAAATGTTTTCCTGTTTACTTATTTCTGCACTACATGTTCATATAATTCGTGGTCATAAAGGAAGTAAAAGTACAGAATTATACATTGCCAGGAAGTCTGGGATGCAGCAATATTCATTGTCTGTTTATCACATTCAATTTATGTTTTTGACATCGTAAAACCTTATGGGGACATGGCGAACGATCAGCATGAAATTTTTTCGAAGCTGGTCAAAAAGCCAACTCGTCAAGAGTGAAGAGTGTTTCTGTATGACATGCATCGGGAGCGCACCAGTGACATTCTTAATAGCAGCAGGAAAACATATCTGTAACACTACATTATTGCGGTCAAACAGGACATTTAACAAAATGACACAAAAGAAAATTCCACAAAAATAACTAGTACAAGGAATTAATCACCAGTCGTACAAGATCGCCGCAATAGTGCAAAGTCGAATTCGAGGAAATCGAAGTCTTAGAATAAAGGGGGGGCCATTTAAGACTGAGGAGAGAAAAAAAAAACTTTTTCACCATAGATTTGTGAATTTGTAGAATTCCCTGCCACAGAGGTCAGTGGAGGCCAAATCATTGGATGGATTCAAGAGAGAGTTAGATAGAGCTCTCTTAGCTCGTAGAATCAAGGGATATGGGGAGAAGGCAGGCACGGGTTATTGATTGGGGACGATCAATGAATGACGGTGCTGACTCGAAGGGCCGAATGGCCTCCTCCTGCACCTATTTTATATGTTTCCATGTTTCAAAAGTGCAAACAAAATCAAAGTCGAGAGAAAATCTTTCTTGCCGAGGTAATGCTTAATGTGTGTAGTCTGTTCAGGAGCTTGATTTTTGCTGGGAAGAAGCAGTTCGTGAACCTGCTGGTCACGGTTTTCAGCACTTCAACTCCCCCTCCCACTCCGTATCCGACCTCTCGGTCCTGGGCCTCCTCCACGGCCAGAGTGAGCAACACCGCAAGTTGGAGGAACAGCACCTCATATTCCGCTTGGGGAGTCTGCATCCTCTGGGCTTAAACATTGAATTTTCTCAATTCTGTTAACCCAGACTGCCTCCTCCCCACCTCTCCCTCAACCCTCGGGCCCTGACATTCCTTCTCCATCTCCCCCCCCCCCAGTCGCACTAGCTTCTCATTTTCACACCACAAACAGCTTACAATGGCCTGTTTCCTTTTTCACCAATATTTTTTTGCATATCTTTCATTCATTGTTCTTTATCTCTCCACATCACTGTTTATATATCTCGTTATATCCCTGACCAGTCTGAAGAAGGGCCTCGACCCGAAACGTCGCCTATCTCCTTCGCTCCATAGATGCTGCTGCACCCGCTGAGTTTCTCCAGCTTTTTGTGTAACCCACGGTTTTCAGCATCTTGTGCTGTGGATTTTGCGGTATTTTCCGACCACAACGTAACTCATCAAAACGTGTCCCTCTATGATGAGTTTAGTCCGCTTGTTATGACTGTAAAATGTTGATGTTGTATTTGATTAGTTAGCGGATATTATTTTTGTAGAACTGGTAGTGCTTCCGGAGACATTGGATGAGGCTTATGAAAGGAAAAAGCTTAGATATGTAGATTAGGTGGCAGAAGTTGAACAGGAGGGTGGAAAGAAAGAGCATATCTGGTAGGGGCGGGTTGTAGGGGTTGTATAGCACGGTCGACCATGTCGCCATTTGAAGAGCTGGTAATTCGCGGACAGAGTTTGTTTCAGGCCGTAAAGGAAATGTCAGAGGCAGCAGAGCAAGGCAGTAGGTAGATTTGTTGGAGAATAAACAGTGGCAGTTGGGGCAGAAAGGATATGTATAATACGCGATAAATATATTTCTTTGTAAGTGCATTCCGTGCAAGTTTATCCCGGTTTTATATGTAGCCTTGATATATGTGGCACTACGATTGTTTGAGGAAGGGTTAGTATGTGTTTGAAAGGATGCGAGTGCTTAGCAACTGTTGAAATAATCTTCTGTAGTTACCTTTACTAAGTGGATATTCGCATAGTTAGGTACTTAGTAGTGCATACTGGTAGCATTGGCGGTGAGCGCAGGTTGTGAGTGGGGGGTTTCTCACACTCGAGAACTAACTGCTCAGAACGGGGCCCGAACTTAGCGAAACACCAGTGAAGGGAGGTGCCCATTTGATAACCCCCATTAATATACTAGCTTCTACAAGCTCAGATGGTGTGTAACATGTAGAGATTACTTATTACTTAACACGGAGTTAGTTTTTGTCCTACAGCGTAAGTGCGTACGGGCAGTTTAATTACGACTTTGGCATTAGGCTTGGATTTCTTTGTTGAAGGCTTTGTTGATAGTTTTAAAGCTTTGTGCTTTAATAGTAATTTATGTTCAATATGTCTTATTTCGAACTTGAAGTGGTCTGATTGCTTCCCTTTGTCAAAACGACTCTGTTTACTGCTTCCACTTTGTAACTCTGCTGGCCAGTAGCATGCAAGCAAGCCTGAAAGTAGCTGTAGGAGCTCAGGGAGGCAATTAGTGGAGCGAACGAGCCGATCGTTTTACATGGCATCACACGTTTTGATAAACAAAATGTCCTTAATTGAGTCCGACATCAACAGAATAGGACAAAACGCAGGGCAGCCGACATATTGGGCATGTTGCAGTTTACATATGATGACTATTTTCGCCATCACATAATTTCTGCCTTGGATGCAGGTCAGTGAAGACACATTATTCTGCAAATTGTTAAAGAAGGAACTGCAGATGCTGGAGAAGCGAGGGTACAAAAAAGCTGGAGAAACTCAGCGGGTGCAGCAGCATCTAAGGAGCGAAGGAGATAGGCGACGTTTCGGGTCGAGACCCTTCTTCAGAGAGTCCGTTATTCTGCAAATTGTTTTGTGCATCTGTGAACCTTTGAGTTTCACTTGTTTAGGAATCGGAGAATAGATTTAAGAGGCAGGAAATAACGGAGAATTGGAATGACGATTAACAGGTATAACCGGTCACTTTTCATTTCTAAATAGCTGCTTGCTATCTACAAATGCCGCCATTCTACACTGAGGATTGTAGCGTAATAATATGACTGACAACGTAAAACACTGTGTAAAAACACCATTGTCGATATCCACTCTTGCCATGTAATATAGTGAAAGGTAAATCCATAAGAAAGGAGAAATCTCTGTCGACTGACCTTTGAAGGACCTGTGTCATTATACGTTTGTTGTCTTTTCGCAGCTAATCTGATGGCGATCGTGATTCTGTGCCGCAGACATTGCGGTCTATCGAAATGCATTACGCGTAATTTGGTCTCCATGGCAGCTGCCGATCTAATGGTTCTGATATTTGAAGTGATTTTGTATGAGATAAAAGATGCCTCTTTGCCATATTCCTTTTTCAATTATACTCCTGTTTGCAGCGTTAATCTCGCGCTGTTGTTCTTTTCTGTTGATTGTTCTGTCTGGTTAACTGTGGCCTTTACCTTTGACTGACTTATAGCTATTAGTTGCCAGTCGCTGCGACCAAAATACTGCACCGAAAAGATGGCGTAAATGGTCATTGCAATTGTATGTTTCGTGAGTGTGTTGGAAAACATTCCAATCTACTTTTTTTATGATCCTCCGGGAATACTTGATGGACAGCCATGGTCCTGTTATGTAAAGTCAAGCTTCTACACCGCCCCAACGTGGATCGCATTTTTATGGTTGGAAACTATTTTATGCCCATTTGCACCTTTCGTTTTGATCATGCTCCTTAATTCACTGACCATCAGGCATATCGTACGGGCTAATAGAGTGAGGAGCGCTCTCCGATGAACCAACAGGCCCATCAGTCACACAGTTCCAGAAATTGATAACTGTAGGAAGTCAATCATATTATTGCTGTCAATTTCAGGCAATTTTATACTCCTATGAATGGTGCTTTTCATTTGTTACCTGTTTGTGCACTTTACCGACACTCAGTTTGTAGAAGCAAATTACAATGACCCATTCACTATTGAGGAACAATCCGGATATATGCTGAGGTGTTTAAGTGCGTGCACAAATATTTTTATTTATGCAGTGTCTCAGGGTAAATTCAGTGTGGAATTGAAGAATATGGTTAAGCGTCCACTAAGTATATTCATCAGTTTCAAATAAATAATTTATTTTAATCACCTGGTGTGAATTTGTTGTACACGCAATGCATCGCCATGAGCCCCCGAGGAAAGTCGGACAGACAACATGTCCTTCACATTTCATTCGGCACCTCCAACACCAGAACATTACACGTGGAGTGAGAATAGACGTGTTTTGCGAAGGAATTCCGCTCTACCGCCATTTTGTCCAATTATGTCAAGTCAAGCCAAGTAAAGAGACTCAAGTCAAGAGAGTTTATTGTCATGTGTCCCAGATAGGACAAATACATTCTCAGCAAATTTTATGAAACCTGAAACATTTCCAATTTTCAGGTCAAAATGAAATAAATTCGACAAGTTTAATGGCAGTTTTGCATTGCTTCAACCGCACTACCTCTAACAAACCTCATCAATTCAATTTCAGTGAGCAACGTACTTTGAAAAGTTCTGAATAAAATATTTATATCAATGGACCATTTGAGAGAATTGTTACACACGCGTTTAATACTTCCAAAGCTGGGATCATATATGATTTGAAGTGTTTTCTTCGTTCGAGAATTACAACTCAATTGATAGAATTACACGGTGACTCACAAATGGCATTTGATTCCATCGGGCATTGTGGGATGTACAAACAAGGAACTGGAAATGTTGGTTTACATAAACTGACAAACAAATGCTGGAGTAACTCAACGGGTCAGAAAACATTTCTGGAGAACATGGATAGATGACTTTTCAGATCGAGACCCTGCTTCAACTGGTGTTGTGGGATGTTGAAGTGCATGAATTTGCAGACTGTGTGGTATGTTTCTCATTAACGACTGTATAGGGGATGTATAAAGTATAATCTGTGTCCGAAACATACGAAATTTTAATGTTGCATTGAACCTATAAATGATCTCGGGTGAGATATGCTTGGATATCAAAATGTAGGCAGGCTTTGGAGGCAACTGTGTGGATGAAGGTGCGTGCATTCGTGGTGTACTGCCACCAATGTCAGTGGACGGACGAAACTGAGGGGACCTGTCTCCACCAAGATGCAGTACAGAACGCCACAGGAGATCTATATTCCTCGTGGCTATCAAACCGTATAACTCCTCCCCTTCTGTCGTGGGGTAGACTGACACCCCCTCCCAATCTTTGCACATCCGCAATGCTTTCCACTCGTCACTTAAATTTCATGTTTGCTGTATCTTGTGTTTTATGACTATTGGCAGACCAATTTTCCTCCTGGGATGAATAAAGTTTTATCGTATCATATCGTGGTTTGCAAGATAACGATTACCGCACGCAGGATGATCGAATTATTCATGGCACATTGTCACGAAGGCCCACACATGTTTGGAGGAATTCATGTAACAATGGCGAGAGAGGAGAGTGTGGGAGGGACTTGTGTGTTTGACCGGTACCCTGAAGCTTTCTTACACGCGTGGCCCAGTCTCCCGCTTAATTATTGCTCAGATCGGGGGAGCACATACAAACATCTCATAGAGCAGGTGCGTATTTCTCAAACACTTGAATTATTCAAAGCCTGAGAATTCCGGAAAACATTCTACGAGGACCCAATGTGTTTTTCACTATTTCGCAGCCTTGGCAGCCACTATGGTCTGCGATTCAATAGATCCACATGTATCTTACATGTTTAAACGTATTGTCAGTTATTACATTTTATTTGCAGTATTTCATCTTTGTTTCGCTTTCCTAGAGTTACTTCCAACTTTCTGTTCTCAGTTGCTTGGAAAACAATTCTCCCATCTGTGTGATACATGGGAAGACATGGGATACAATCTTACGATCGGTTGTATTGTCCTCAACCTGTATTACGATATCCGAAGTGTCGGAACGAACTGCGGAAGAAGTTTAGTTTAGTTTAGTTTAGTTCAGTTTAGAGATACAGCACGGAAACAGGCCGAATGTGTATGGAGAGCGAGAGTACTAATACAAAAGCAAAGGTACACTCGGATATCTCACAAGAAACTGACTATGAGTTAGCCTTTGATAATTTATTGAAACTAATTAGATAGAAGAAACGGTCAAATGAAAATGGCGCAAGTGTAGTTGATCATAAAGGGAAAAGCAAAGACAAAAATAGATAGTTGATTTCATTTCTGAAAATGCAAAATACCAATAGTTTATGCGTATTCAATTAACAAGAATGATTAGAAACTTTGGAGGGAATGTATCTCGGTCTCCAGGTAGAATGATAACACCGGGCATAATATAGATGAGACAATTAATGCACGTCAGAAACATAGTCATGGCAATTTGACCGAAATAATTATTTCGCAAACTAAATTGGTCCTTAAATATTACATTCGTGTAATGTAAATGAATAGCTTTCTAGATGTGGAATTTGACCGAGAAAATGTTAATTAATGTTCTTTTTTAAAAATAATATTTTTATTAGAAGCATATACATAACATAATCAAAACACATTTTGTTTATCAATTACATATGGTAAATAGTTGGGATCACAGCTATCAAAATAGTTGGGGCCCTCGTTTATCAATTACACAATAACACAGCTTCTATTTGTTAATTTATTTTATAGATAGAAAGAAAGGGGGGAAACGATTTTTTAAAAAAAGGTAGAATAACTTACCAGTAATACAGCTTTGGAGATATGTCCGTAGATTATCAAACTAACAATTCATGTAATCCTGGGTTCAAGTTTCAGTCAGGCTTCCGTGCGGGACCAATATACCCATTCAGAAAATCAATAAATGGAGACCATATTCTAGCAAATAATTCTGGTTTGCCAATTAAGACAAGTCTAGTTTTTTCCAGATGTAAGGTCTCCGACATCTCCATCATCCACATTTTAATTGTGGGGGTTGTTGTGTTTTTCCAAAATTTTAATATACATATTTTCCCAGTTATTACACTATAATCAAGGAAGGTTCTTTGGCTTGTTGTAACTTTTAGGCTTTGTTTTGATATTCCTATTATTATTCGTTTTGAGTCGAATCCAATTAGATATTAACAACTTCAGAAATGTTAAAAAAAATATCCGTCCAGAAATTTTACATTTTTATAGAATTTACAAAAGGGTGGGGGACCCTGTTCGAATTCATCGTGTTTTCCTCAGTAAAGCACGCACTCATGCATTGTTAACAATGCAGCGCATGGTCTTTATTAAGACATTTAACAAAGGCAAACGCTCAGGCAAGACACTTCATTCAAACAGATTTTCAATTTTGCACGGATATGCACAATTCAATTACGTTGACAGGAACAGAATACATTTAATATATTTCAGATCACATGCGACTTTAGACCCCTTAAGTAAACTACATGTTATTAAGCAAGGTCTGTGGTGGATCGAGTTGAAAACGCAGGCACGTATCCACATGTCAGCGAAATGTCTATTTTAATGGGAGCATTAATTCATTTCTTAATGCAGACTTTTCCACCCATGGAATAAATCGCATCCCGACACGAAGTAGTTAAATCCACGTAACTGTTGAAAAACAATATTCTAATGATTACGCAACATCAGAATCTCACCAGAAATTTCGCTGGGATATAAATACGACCCTATTCTGAAAGTAAATGCCAAAAGCAACCGTAACAGCATCACGTTAATTCTCGGATCCGCAATGAATCAGCCGTTAATAACGCAGATTAAACACGTGTATTATCCTATTCTTGCAATAATCGGTGTACCTGGTAAGTTATTTCCCTTATTTATTGAAGTTTTGTGACTATTGGCATTGTCATTACTGTGAGTATATATATATATATATATCCCTCTCCTGCTCTCTCTCTCTCTCTCTCTCTCTCTCTCTCTCTCTCTCTCTCTCTCTCTCTCTCTCTCTCTCTCTCTCTCTCTCTCTCTCTCTCTCTCTCTCTCTCTCTCTCTCTCTCGCATACACACACACACACACTCTCTCTCTCTCTCCCTCTCTCTCTCTCTTTCCTTATCTCTCTCATCCTTGGATGGCTACCTTCTGTAACTGTAGAGCAACATAATCATTTTCACTTTATCTAAATGTATGGGAATCGGATACTCCAGCATGTGACGCCTTCGTCCGGTTTGTGAATTTTCATTTGGGTTTCTTTCCTCTGTTTCATGGTCTATTCTGTAAATGGGGTGGATGGTTTGGAGTTTGTAAAATGTGCGCAGGATAGTTTTTTGCAGCAATACATAGAGGTATCGACCAGAGTATGGGCAGTGCTGGTCCTCTTGTTAGGAAATGAGGCAAGTCAGGTGAAGGAGGTATACGTTGGTGAGCACTTCGGGACCAGTGATCACAATACCATTAGTTTCAATATAATTATGGAGAGAGTCAGAACTGGACCTAAGGTTGAGATTTTTGATTGGAGGAAGCGTAACTTTCAGGGAATGCGTAAGGATTTAAAATGAGTGAATTGGGACATTTTGTTTTATGGGAAGGATGTAGAAGAGACATTGAGGACATTTAAAGGGGAAATTGTAAGAGTACAGAACCTTTATGTTCCTGTTCGGTTGAAAGGAAATAGTAAAAATTGGAAAGAGCCATGGTTTTCAAGGGAAATTGGACACTTGGTTCGAAAAAAGAGAGATAGTTACAATAATTATAGGAGGCATGGAGTAAAGGAGGTGCTTGAGGAGTATAAGGAGTATAAAGAGTGTAAAAACGATCTCAAGAAAGAAATTAGAAAAGCTAAAAGAAGATATGAGGTTGCTTTGGCAAGAAAGGTGAAAGCAAATCCAAAGGGTTTCTGCAGCTATATTAATAGCAAAGGGATAACGAGGGATAAAATAGGACCATTAGAGAGCCAGAATGGACAGCTATCTGCAGAGCCAAAAGAGATGGGGGAACAGTTTATTTTCTTCGGTATTCACCAAGGAGAAGGATATTGAAGTCTGTGTGGTAAGGGAAAAAAGTAGAGTAGCTATGGAAACTATGAGATTCAAAGAGGAGGAAGTACAGACACTTTTGAAAAATATAAAAGTGAATAAGTCTCCAGGTCCTGACGGGTTATTCCCTAGGACATTGAGGGAAGTTAGTGTAGAAATAGCAGGGCCTATGACAGAAATATTTCAGATGTCATTAGAAACGCGAATAATGCCGGAGAATTGGTGTACTGCGCATGTTGTCCCATTGTTTAAAAAGGATTCAAAGAATAAACCTAGCAATTATAGAAATGTTAGTTTGTCGTCAGTGGAGGGCAAATTAATGGAAAGGATACTTAGAGATAATATATATATAAGCATTTGGATAAACAGGGTCTGATCAGGAACAGTCAACATGGATTTGTGCCTGGAAGGTCATGTTTGACAAACCTTGAATTTTTTTTAAGAGATTACTAGGGAAATTGATGAGGGTAAAGCAGTGGATGTTGTCTATGTGGATTTCAGTAAGGCATTTGACAAGGTTCCGCATGGAATGGTTGGTTAACAAGGTTCAATCTTTGGGTGTTAATGGCGGTGTAGCAAGATGGATTAAACAGTGGCTGAATGGGAGATGCCAGAGAATAATGGTGGATGGTTGTTTGTCAGGTTGGAAGCCGGTGACCAGTGGGGTGCCTCAGGGATCTGTGTTTGGTCCACTGTTGTTTATCATGTACATCAGTGATCCTCTTTGAATCTCATAGTTTCCATAGCTACTCTACTTTTTTCCCTTACCACACAGACTTCAATATCCTTCTCCTTGGTGAATACCGAAGAAAATAAACTGTTCCCCCATCTCTTTTGGCTCTGCAGATAGCTGTCCATTCTGGCTCTCTAATGGTCCTATTTTATCCCGCATGATGGGGTGGAAAATTGGATAAGTAAGTGTGCAGATGATACTAAGATATGTAGTGTTGTGGAAAATGAAGTAGATTTTCAAAGTCTACAGAGAGATTTGGGCCATTTGGAAGAGTGGGCTGAAAGATGGCAGATGGAGTTTCATATTTGAACCTATGGTTGAAAATTTCCGTTAAAATTCCAGCCAGTTGGTCCGCACAGGTTTTTATAACACGACCGGGCACACCAACAGGTCCAAGCACTTTTCGAGGTTTCACCTCTCTGAAGGATTTCCTGACGACGGCCTCTGTGACTGAGACTGAAATACCATCACAGCGAATGGGGGCTCGGGAAGGTACATCTGTATTCTCCCTATCAATGCGCGCGTAAAACGTACTGAGCTCGTCAGCGAGTGATGTTTCGCCGATATTCTAGCTGCCTCCTGATTTCGTCTTGTTGGAGGTGATTGCATTCAGGCCTCGCCACAGCTGCCGAACATCTGTATTATCCTCCAGTTTGGAGCAGAAGTCCCTTTTGGCATTTTTGATGGCCTTACGAAGGTCGTATCTGGACTTCGGTTATACCACTGTATCATCAGACATGAATGCCCGGTGTCTGGTCTTCAGAAGAGTGCGTATCTCAATGATCATCCAAGGTTTCTGATTGGGAAACACTCGGAAGGGTTTTGTAGTCCTCCACACATTTCTTTATGAAGTCTAACGACTGTGGCTATTCAAGTCCTTTGCCGAATCCTTGAACATTGCCCAGTCTACAGATTCCAAACAGTCCTGGAGTTGTTCCTCTGCACCCCCCGACCAGCTCTGCACTGGTCCTCACCTCCGGGGGTGCGCTCTTTAATTGCTGCATGTCGCCAGGAAGAAGTGGCAACACTATGGTCGGATTTACCGAAGTGAGTGCGATGTATAGAGCGATAGGCATTCTTGATGGTGGTGTGGCAGTTGTGGATGGGTGTTTGATCCTCTGGTACAGCAGGAAACATGTTAGTGGATGTTAGGGAGTGATTAATTGAGGTTTGCCTTATTGAAGTCCCCAGCAATGGTGGTAAATGCATCGGGTTAAAACGTCTGGTGTTTGTTGACCACGGCGTGCAGCTCCTCCAGTGCCAGACGGACGTCTGCCTGGGGTGGGATGTAGACCACGATCAGGATGATGGTGGTGAATTGCCTTGGGAGGTGGAAGGGGCGACTCTTCACCCTCACAGACGGCAACTCCAACTCCGTCAAGCTCCTGTCCCACATAGGAAACCTGAACGGGAACTTCTGGCGGCGTTGCGCCCCACCCAAGGTTTCCATGAGTCGCCAGGTATTTTGGTCACTCGCCTGGAAAGCCTCGACCGAAGCGTGAGCTGTATTTGCTGACCAAAGATCCTACAGGACCTTTGCTACCGAACGCGCACACTCACACACACACACAAACACATCGCGAAGGTGGGGGCCAGCGATCGGAGGAGCGCTGTCCGCTCGTTGAACAGGAAGGTAAACGGCTGCCACCGAGCACGGTAAGTCCTATCGAGAACGCGGGAGGGAGGGAGAGAAGGGGAAGGAAGGGGAGAGAAGGACAGAGATGGGGAGAGAGAATGGGAAAAGCAGGGGAGAGAAGGGGAGAGAAGGAGAGAAAGAAGGGAAGAGAGAAGGGGAGCGAAGAGGGTAGGAGAAGGAGTGGATAGAGTTTTAAGAAGTTTAATAAAGTTAGCGGGCATTTTACCTTTAGGCGGATCTTCTAGGTGCTGAAAACCAGAGATCTTTGCTGAAAACTCAAATGAGCCAATCAAAATGGCCGGTCAGCGAAGGAGATTGCCTTCGACTGCCTGTAAGTAAAAAGCAACCCCACTCCACTGGTTTCGACCAAACGGCAACCTATTTTTAGTCGGGGCCGGTTATGAATTTGTTGATTTAATCGCAGGAAGATAGAAGAAGCTTCGACTACGCGGAAACCACTTTCGACTATTAGGGAGAGTGACCAAAACCACCCGGAACCTCACGGAAACTTTGGGTGGGGCGGAAGGTCACCAGGCGTTCCTATTCAGGTCTTCTAAGTGGGACAAGTGCATAATGAACGGGGGTTTCCTCAAAGTCAGCAGCTCCTGCTCCGTTGTTCCTAGAAGATCCAGCTGGTCGGCTCTGGAGGTCATCCCGGAGTTTCCGGGTCCCGTACCTGCGTTCCTCCGTCGGGTCGGGAGTTTTACAGCAAGCGTCGGGAAAATTAATGTCCGGGGCTCCCGCAGCTGCGGGAGATCTCGAAATCGCCAGAGACTTCATGTGCCTAAACAGCTTGTCCGAAACGGCACCGGCTTCTGCCGTTTCCCTGATGCGGGTGAGTTGTTGGAAGTTGTAGGTGAATCTTTTATGTTCTGGTGCTTCGCAAAAGTCGCCCCAGGCAGGCGCCATCTTGCAGCACATCTCTATCGGACATGATTGTGCTTTTGAAGTTCGTAGTTGTCCATCTTACTTAAACGTCTGCAGTTTGGATACCTGTTGTGATAAACGAGGAAGCGGATCTAAAAGTAAACCATTTTTCATGGTATTTTTATTCCACAAGGTCGAAGCAAAATTCTTTGAGTGACGTTAATACAAATTGCTGCAACGAGATTGGCTAGTGTTGTTCACAGATAAAAGGGAATCGTTAATTTGTTTTATTTTACTTTCTCGTTTTCAGCTAACATAATGACAATATACATCCTGTCGTGTGGAAAGTGTGGCCTTTCTAGATGCATCTCGCGATATCTAGTGTGGATGGCAGCAGCTGACCTTCTGGTTTTAATCTTTGACGCTATTCTTTATGAAATAAAAGGGGCATATTTTCCGCATTCATTCCTCAATTACACTCCTATTTGTAGCCTGAACCTGGCCCTGCTTTATTTTTCTATTGATTGCTCTGTTTGGCTGACTATCACTTTCACGTTTGATCGACATGATGCTATATATCAGAAGCTGCGAACAAGATACTGCACTCCAAATATTGCATCAGTAGTTGTAATAACAGTTTGCTGTTTGAGCATTTTACAAAATATTCAATTCTACTTCATATTTGAACCGCGTGAAATAATTGATAACGTACCGTGGTCCTGTTTTGTAAAAGCAAGTTTCTACACCTCACCGTTTTGGGCCGCATCCTTTTGGTTCGAAACCATCTTAACACCATTTGCACCATTCGCGTTGATTCTCCTGCTCAATTCATTAACCATCAAACATATCATCATGGCTAATACAATAAGGAGCAAACTCCGAGGAAATAGCAGTGAGAAGAACCAGAAGGACCAAGAGGTGGAGAACCGAAGGAAATCAATCATTTTACTGGTCGCAATATCTGGAAATTTTCTTCTGCTGTGGGTGGTAATATTTGCCTGCGTCATATGTGTTCAGTTTACAAACGATCAGTTTATGGAAACAAATTACAATGACTCGTTCATCGTTGCAGAACAATTTGGATATATGTTAAGATGTTTAAGTACTTGCACAAACACCTTCATTTACGTGGTGTCTTAAAGAAAGTTCAGAGACGAAATAAATAATGTGATCAGACGTCCTGTTGCATTCCTGCACCATCTATTGAAATAAAATATATGTTCTGTAATGCTACACACATTACATCTATAGCTACTGAAGTTAAGTTGTTCATTTCAGAAGTAGAAAGATAAATCTGCAGATTGTTTTCGTGGAGCTTACTATCGAATTCTAAAAGCATCTTGGTATTTCTCTTGTTTCATAATTTTGGATGCAAAACAATATATCGGACTTGAAATGAATAAAAAATCAGACCTGTATATGTTGCTTCAAAGCCTGTTAACGCCACTTCAAAATTCTTCGAAAAGATAGTAGCAATTCTCGTCTAAGCACCGTATATCGCCCACTTTGTTCGATCAATTGTACCTGAGTTTTGTTTATTGCCTAGTTGTATAGTAATAACTGAGCTGATCGGATATCATGAAAAACAAAGATTTTCTCTCCACCTCGGTTCACGTGACAATAGTAACTCAAACTAAATCTAAGATTAGTAAATAGACGTTTGGATAGTATGCTCAAAACATAGGCGAGGTCGCGTTTTGAGTATTATTTTCAGTTATCTTTACCAGGCTCTTCGAAGGATGGTGCACAGAAGGAGAGAGCGCCGTTGGGAAGATGTTGCCAGAACCCAGAGGGCTGAGCTGGATGGGACGTTGAGCAGGCTGCAACTATATTCCTTGTAGCGCGGGAGGATACGGGGTGATCTTATAGAGGTAGATAGGGTCATGATGAGAACCGAAAAGGTGTGTGCAGATAGCCTTTGACCCAGAATAGGGTAATCAAGAACCAGTGGTTTAAGGTGAGATGGGGAAAAAATACAGAACCAAAATACTCGTTTAACTGTTCTGCCATTTCCTTGTTTCACAATATACATTCAACTGTCTCTGACTGTAAGGCACCTATATTCGTCTTCACTAATCGTTTCATTTTTAAATACCTGAAGAAACGTTTAAAGTTTTTATATTCCCCGCAAGCTTTCTTTCATGCTCCTTTCCCCCATGTTCATTAACCCCTCTGTCCTCTGTTGATTTATTGCTGTTCCTGCTTGAAAACAATCGCAATTCACGCTGACAGAGTTTAGAATCCATCCCTCAACGAAACGATACTTAATGTCAGAAAACCTATTTCTTCAAAGTATTTTATTTCACGTCAAAAGATTCATTCTACGTGGTTGCCGATTTGTACAGACATTACAGGCGGTGTTGGAGAAAAAACCCAAAAATGAATCCACTCAATTTAGTAGATGCAGTGTGTGATCAAATCGCACATTATGAGACTCCTGGGTCTGCATATCGGACGAACAATTGAAATTAATTTAACGTTACATAAAGTGTTTTTGCGATCTACACCCACGTAATCTAGTAATTAATATCAGAGGGCGTTCCATCATATTCTTCAATTCTTCTCTAAACCCCCTTTGTGAGGCAGCGTAAATGAAGGTATTTGTGCACGTACTTAAAAATCTTAGTTGGTACCCAATTTCTTCCACAATGGTAAAGGGGCCATTGTCCCCGGCTTCCATCAATTCATTATCTGAAAACAACGTTGAGACGAAGCAAGCAAAATTTACCAGCCATAACATAATTGAAGTAATAGATATTGCGAGCAGTAAAATAATTGATTTCCTTCTGTTCTCAATTTATCGGTCGGCTTGACCGTTCTCATTATTATTTCCTCGGAGTTTGCTTCTGACTCTGTTCGCCACTACAATGTGCTTTATGGTTAAGACATTGAACACGAGGATCAAGGCAAATGGTATCACTGGGGTTAAAATTATTTCAGACATGAAATATGCATTCCAAATAGGCGAGGTGTAAAAGCTTGGCCTTATACGACAGAACCAAGCCACACTGTCAATTAATTCTCCAGCTTCAAACACAAAGAAATCGGGAATATTTTGCAAAACGCACAAGAAGCAAACCACTGTTATAACCCTTGTTGCATTTTTCTCAGAACAATATTTTGCGCGCAATGGCTGGTAACAAATTGCAACCAATCGATCAAATGTGATGGCCACAGTTAGCCAGACAGAACCATAAATTGCAACATAAATCATGGCAATATTAAGACGGCAAATTGGAGAAATATTGAGAAACGCATGGGGAAAATATGTCTCCTTCAACTCGAAAAGAAGCGCGCCGACTATCAAGTGCATGAGATCACCTGCGGCCATCCATACCAGATATTTCGTGATGCATCTTGACAGTCCGCAATTTCCAGAGGACATGATGCAAATTGCCAATAAATTAGCTGGAAAGCAAGAAATAAAATTGGTTTTAAAGTTTATCTTATGAAGCGATGAATAGCAGTTGAATCATATATATAAATCTCTAAACCAATGTGCAGTATCTTATTTGATTAGAGATACAACGCGGAAACAGGTATTTCGGCCCACCAAGTCCTCGCCGAAAGGCGAGCCTTGCACATCAACATTACCCTACACAAACCAGGGACAATTAGTTGTCGCTCATGCATCCATCAACACTAACAAATGGACGTAGAATTATTATGAAATTAAGGATTTCCCACAGGTGCCTTCGAGATCAAGATACCATTCAGAGCTACGTATTTCTTTCATACAAAAAGCAGCCACCGGGGCAGTTGTTTTCCAAGGATACACTGTGGCTTATGATGTTAATTTCGACCTGAACTTCGATAATTACGTTGCTCCAATGCGACAGTTGCTTCGCTGTCTAGAGAACATTTCTTTTCCGTTGATATCTTTGTTCAAGACTGTGTTGTGGCAGGTTTACAGGTGAATTTCGTATTCGAAGACCTCGAAATCAATAAAAAAAACAACACAATAATTTGCAGCCAACGGACAGTCAGCGTAAATCACACATTGTGTGAAACATTGTTCCCTGTCTGTTCTCTGGATAAAAGAAAAGCATCTACACTTGGAAACTCGTGTAATACAAATAAAGGCATCTACATTATTCTCGCGTTATCTTATTTTGGGACATATTTACTATTTACTATTATTTAATAAATAATATTTGCTAGTTGCCGTTTCCGTTGATGTCTTCGACAGCTGATCCAAAATTTTCCTTTTCGGCACTGTTCAGTTCTTGCCTGTATTTACCCTGGTTTACTGCAGACATAAAATTGTTTGTGCAAGCACTCAAATACTTCAATAACGAAATTTCCCAACAATGACGAAGGAATCCTGAGAATATATTTACTGGATTATAATCGTCGATTGGTTGAATCTGAGATAACCAAAGACATTTAACGTCAGCAGAATCTAATACTGCCATTTATTACAGGTATATCGATATTGGACGGCATCCATTTTCAATATCTGCTATAAATATTTGCAGTCCATTTTCCTAGAGACCCATTGTATTCCATTCCATTTCAAAAAGGTTCCCTTTATTGGATATTGAAGTCGTAAAATCAAAATGAAGCAAATCGCTTTGAGGATGTTTAGAGCCATAACGTGTTCTCCATGCATGTCAGACTCAGAACCATCTTTTTCCACCACAGACCAAAGTAACTGTATTCAATATTTCTGGAAGTTGATGCTCGACATCGATTATCGTATACAAGAATATGACTAAGGAACACCTCACTCCTGTAATCTCTGATATGATCTTACTGTCTTGCAAACATTGAGCCCATCGACTATCGAGGCATAAAAGTTTAATCGATCAAATTGTTCATGGAAATAACCAAGAGATCACATAGTTTATAACGACATTTGCATCAACTACTTGATAGGCACCTGGTAAAACAATATAGGTTTGCTGAAAGATACCAATGTCCATAAGCCAAGAAGACAAAAAAATAAATCGACACGTGTGCTAAAAGGGGCTTACCCGGAACACCAATTGATACAAGGATTGGATAGTAAATACTTCTCATCAATCTCTTTGTACTCATACCCATTTCGAATGGTAGTTGCGTTGCTGTCGAGGTGAACAAATGTGCTGATCGCCCCATAGTTAAGTCATATTTATAATTCAGAGAAATCTCTCAGTGAAATAACAACTGCGAAACGATTGCAATTATCCAGTCCAATGATCCCACAGAGGAATTGCATGTTGTTTACGGCAACTAATCCCGACAATTATGGAACATTGTGTCGTCGACGCTTTAACACGCATTCATCGGCTAAGAGCCTAACATATTGAAGGCAAGTTCATCTTAAAAACTATTTTTCGATCAAATGTCATGACTTCTCTTTGTTCATTTCTATTGCTTATCATACAAAATGTAATACTCTCCTATTAGTTACATTGATGCAACATAAAAGCCAACTCAGCTACACAGAAAACTTGGCAGAATTGCATGAAGTACCGCAGTTGGTTTGTCAAGAAGACCATAACTGCACAGCAACGAATGGTTTGAAAATTCTATGGTTCAATGCGTGGTACCCACATGGGAATTATGAACATTATATTAATGTTATGGTTATCTGTAAGTCTATAATTTAAGTCTTTCGGGAAAGACTTACATTAAGCTTAAGGCAACACAACTTATATGGAGCTAAACTTGAGGAGACTGGTACTGATTAAGCTATGAAGCCCTTTCCATTTGCAGATGGAAATATTAAGGACCAGGTCACTTCAATTATACTGGAACTCAAAGAGCTGGGAATCCCAAAATGCAAAGGACTCCACGAAAACAGGGAGGATAGTAATTTTGCGATGACGTTCCTTTGTAATGAATGTTCAATTTCAAAATTCTGCCCCTATTTTCATCAATATTCGCAGAGGCCGTATCCGATAGTTCAGAGAACTACTTACGTTTTGCATATTAAAAAGTATAATTAAGCTGACCGAACCTTCAGTTTATTTACAACAACACCAATACTATATTTACAACTGTTGCCGCATTTCGTTCTCCTGTCTTGTGGTCACGTGGACATTTTGGGCAATTATAATTTTAAGTTTTAGAAAATGAATAAAAACGACTGAGCGAAAAATCGCGAGTCCGTCTTCATCAGATGTTCTGCATAGCATTCGTTCAGACATCTCTGTTTTGAACGCAAACGCTTGTGACGACTTTCTCATGGCTCTCTCAAGGCAATTACAAGAATGCTCCCTTTACTGCGAATGTGTTTTACGTACCTGTTTGCCTAGCTCTGCTGAAATGTCCCCTCGAGGGGCAGTGCCGATGGACGTCATTCTTCAATTATACAGGTGGCTAAAGTTGTGAATAAAAACTCATAACCGACGCGAGAGTACAGGAATTATATCAACGATATTGGGTTCTACTGAATGGCGCTTCGAATGCTGCCTCGCTTACAATATGTCTGTACTTTTAGTCTTTTTTTATTTTTAGTTTGTTTAAAGGTTTGTGTTAATGTTCTCTGGTTTGTTTTATGTGGGGGCTGGGCGGCCGAGGGCGGGAGGAATCCGAGGAAAACATTTTTTCAATCTCTTACCTTGCCGGAGATGCGATTGTTTTTCGGATCGTATCGTCGGTCGCTCCGCGGCCTAACATCTTGGAGGTGGAGTCCTTGCTCGGGACTGACGTTGAGCCCCACTGCGGGATATGGATTTACCATCGGAGCCGATTAATTTCCTGGGATCGACGCTCCAACCGCGGCCTGCGGACTTTAACGTCAAGGAAATCGCAGTCACGGATTTAGACCCTCGTCGGGAAGCTTAAAAACCCACACGGCGTTCGAATAGCCCCGAACCGGCGTAGATCGCCCGGCTAGGGGGAGCTGAGACCCCCCTCCCCGATGCAGGAGCTTGATCGCCCCGACGAGGAGGCCCGCCGCCGGCTATGGGAGTAAGACCGTCTCGTCAACGGAAAGTTGGAGCCCCCCGACCGCTGGAGGATAAAGAAGGGACACAGTGAACTTTTTTCGCCTTTCATCACAGTGACGAATGCGGAGGAGTCACTGCGGTGGATATTCATGTTGCGTGTATTTTGTGTGTTGTTGCTTTTTATTGGTATTACTGTACGGCAAATTAAATTCCTCGTATGTTGCAAAACATACTTGGCTAATAGAGTATGATTATGATTATGATGATTATAATTTCGGTCAATTAGTGTTTCTGCTTTACTGCCCCGTTGAGACATTGGACGTGGGCCGAGGAACCGATGCACAGTGGTACCATAGAACGCTGAGAACGATATTCTGCATTCTGCATCTTCATCTTTCCTCTCTGCGTTGTACTTCAGTTGCAACTGATTGTGTGTTTGTTTTGTATATTCGATTTGTTTGGATAACTTGCAAAAGAAAGCTTTTCACTATTCCTCGTTATACGTGACAATAAAAACCTAAAACTAAACCCGAACCTCCTTGCGCAGCAGAGAACAAGTGTATATTTGCTGTGTGATATGTGGGAATATTTAGTTACGATTCAGATTATGAAGATGAAACGTGGCAGTTCATTCCACTTCGTGAAGCCATCTATCGCTATGCTTGCAGGGCAACCTGGGAAAATTGCTCAAGGATTCAGAGGTCACAGCTCAGGTATTACATTATACATTTGATTGGCCGGCTTCAGACAAGGGATTGCTGCCGAGGTTGCAGTGAACGAAGGAAACGTGTGGCACAGAATACAATATGAATTTCTCGCACACAAATAACAGACTGGCTGGTTGAACTTAAAGTAGGTACGGCAACAGTCCTGAATGGGGACAGTCTATCGATTCTGAGCGGAAAGTTGGAGGAAATCGGAATACAATAATTTTGGAAGTCCGGAGAGTACACCTTGTTTCTGCTTTCTTCATATAAGACGGAATCATAATGATGCAACTGTAGGTCAGTCTATCCATCTTTGGTGAGAAGTATTATGGAAATATTAGTATAGGATAGGATAGGAGAACGAGAATTCGTTAAGGCATAGCAAAGCGTATTTTAAGATCAAATTGTCTGTGACGAATTCAACCGGTGTTCCTGACCTAAGAGATGGGTTTGCTGGCTATGCAGGCATTGCTGTCCACATGTTATTGAAGGTATTCCAAAATGATTTTACAAATGACTTAATCAACTAGCGATTCGTCAGAGATAGCGGACACACAGGAATAGATAATACTGAAATGAGCACTGCATTCGCTAAGTAAAACAAACTCTCTGAAGTGGCGCCGCAGATACATTGTGTTAAACATGCAGGAAATATGCCCAACAGCAAACGCCCATTCTGACCAAGATGCCCATCTAAGCTACTCCCATTTACTCACGTTTGATGCATAACCCTCCGCGCATTTCCCGTCCGTGTACCTGCACAAAGGTATTTTAAAAGTTGTTGTGCTTGCCTCAAATAGATATTCTGGCAGCTCATTCAATATACTCGCCGCCATCTTTGTGGAACGTTGTCCCTCAGGTTCTTATTAAATCCATTAATCTTTAACCTTTATTGACTAGTTCTTGACTCCGTTACCCTGGTATTCGTCCTATGTCCTGTTAGGATTTTATATAATTCTATACGACCACCCCTCAGTCTCCTGCGCTGGAAGAGATAAACCTAGCCTGCTATATCCACTATGATATTTGTCAACGCTAAGGATGCATAATCGGCCTCCTTCTATACTCCCTATAAACCCAAGAATGTCAACCGAATATCAACCAAACCAAACATACATTTCGAAGACGATACCACTGTAATGGGCCGGATATGGAAAAATGAAAGAATGAGTACAGTAAAGAGATCTAGAACCTTGTAACCTGCTGCCGAGGCAACAACCTATTACTCAATGACAGCAAGACAAAGGAGGTTGTGATTGACTTCAAGAAAGGAAAGATTAGACACAGCCCAGTCAACGTTGGTGGTGCCGAAGCAGAGATGATCGAAAGCTTCGAGTTCATCGGAATAAATGTCACCAGCCATTTGGTTTGGACCAGCCACATCGAAGCACCAATGCATCTAGCCAAGAAAGCACCAATGCATCTATTTCCTCCGAAGGCCTAAGAGGTTCGGTATGTCCCCAATAACTCTCACTAACTTACACTGATGCGCCGTAGAAAGCATCTTATCGGGATCCGTCACAGCTTGGTTTGGAAAAAGCTCCATTAAAATACACAAGAAATCGCAGGGAGTTGTGGACGTAGCTCAGATTAACATACAAACCATTTCCCCTTACATGCACTCCATCTACATTTCGCACTGCCTCGGCAAGACCAGCAATGCAATTAAGGACCAGTCTCACCCTGCTCACTCCCTGATCTTCCCTCTCCCATCAGACAGGAGGGTACAGACTCTTGAAAACCCATATCTCCACTTTCAGGATCAGTTTATTTCCAGCTGTCATCATCCGACTGAACGGCCATTCACCAGCTAGAGTGCAGAGCTTACATCCCACCTGCCACATGGGAGACCTCTGAACTATCTTTTATCGGACTGCATAGGAACACAATGTTGCATCTTGCACTAGCTACTGTGCCATTTATCCTGCATCTGTGCACTGTGAGTGACTTGGTGGCACTTAAGTATAGCCTTTCTTTTGACTGGATATCACTGGATTACACGATATACGTGTCAATAACGAACGAAACAAAACTACTAATCTTCTCCATATATTCCAGGCCCTCGAGCGCTAGCAACATCCCATTTAATATTTTCTGCTCTCTATCCATCTTAATGACATATTTCTTGTGAACAGAGTGACCAAAGCTAATTGCAATATTTTACTCGAGGACTCACCAACCTCTCGCTCAACCGCAACATGACCTCCCTCTTATTTTTCTCTATATACTTCCTGAGGAAGGCCAGTGTAACAAAAACCTTTGCCAATATCTTCTTAACTGCGACGGCACTTCCGAGGAACCCGACAATAGACACCATGAACATCCCATTCACTGTGAGGATACCGCCCTTGTTTGACGTTCCATAGTGAAACACAATGTTTAATTGCATTACATCAGTCATTGCTCGTTCACATTTGCCCAGCCGTAATTCCATCTTCATTGTTCACGATGCCCCAAATCGCAGAATGACTTGCAATCTTTCCAATCGTGCCGTTTACATGCTCATGTGAATTGTTTATAACAATAATTAAAGCAATGGGCCCTAGACAGACCCCCAAAGTGCATGAAGTGCCATTAATCACATGTTCCAATCGGAAAAATAAATCGTTCACAACCACCCTCGGCTTTCTACCATGAAGCCAGATTCAATGACAAGTTAGCTCGTCGGTTTCTAGTGCGATCTCATCTTCCAGAGCACGTTACCACGTGGAACTTCACCGAACGCGTTAATTAAGTTCAGGTAAATTACGTCAGTCACCCCGCCCTCATCAACTTTCGAGAGCAACATATCCCTTGATTCAGTTGGCCCTAATAGCTATATTTTACTCGCTTTTGAAAACATCCAGTGAATTGGCCTCCACTGCCTTCTGTGGCAGAG
Source organism: Raja brachyura (assembly GCA_963514005.1). Next base: position 249,259 of record CAUPSL010001035.1, read on the forward strand.
TTCCACAGATTCACACCTCTCTGGGGGGAAACGTTTTTCCTCCTCTCAGTCCTAAATGGCCTACCCTTTATTCTTAAACAGGAACCCCGGGTTCTGGACTCTCCCAACAACGGGAATATTTTGCGTGCATCTAGCCTGTCTAATCCATTCAAAATGCTATATTTTACACAAAATGCTATATGTAAGATGCGCTCTCACCCTTCTAAATACCAGTGAATATAAGTGCAGTCCAGCCATCGTTTCATCATATGTCAGCCCCGACGTCCCGGGTATTAAAGAATTGCTTTGCGCAAATAAGGAGACCAAAACTGAACACAATACCCCATATGTGGTCTCACCCGGGCCCTGTGCAACTACAGTAGAACATCCTTGATCCTATATTCAAATCCTCTCGCTATCAAGGTCAGCGTGCTATTTGCTTTCTTCACTGCCTGCCGTACCTTCATGCTTATTTTCAGCGACTGATGTACACGCAAACCCAGGTCTCAGTGCACCACCCCTTTTCCTAATCTGACACCATTCATATATTAATCTGCCTTCTTGTTCTTGTCACCAAATGTAAACTCACATTTATGCACATTATACTGCATCTGCCATGCATCTGCCAATTTACCCAATCTATCTAAGTCAACCTGCAGCATCATAGCATCTTACACACACCTCAAACTGCCACCCAGCTTTGTGTCATCCGCAAACATGGAGATATAGCATTTAATTCCCTCATCTAAATTGTTAATATATATTTTAAATAACTGGTGACCAGTCACTGAGTTTGCGACACCCCACTAGTCGCTGCCTGCCATTATGAAAAGGACCCGTTAATCCCTACACCTTGCTTCCTGTATGCCAACCACTTCTTTATCCAGGCCAATACCCTACCCCTATGCCATGTGCTCTAATTTTGCACACTAATTTCTTGTAGGGTTCTTGTCAAAGGCTTTTTGAAAGCCAAGATACACAACATCCACTGGCCCTCCCATATCCATCGCACTTGTTACATCCTCACAAACATTCCAGAAGATTAGTCCAGCATGAGTTCGCCTTCATAAATCCATGCTGGCTTTGTCTGATACTGTCTCACCTGGAAGTACTTCTGGTTTGATTGGATGGAGGCGGGAGAGGAGGTACAGGATTACATGGCAACTCTCCTGCGGGGAATATACCTGGGGAGGCGATGGGTTGGGTGGGACAATCAATGGCAGAGAGAGATCCGTTTGGAAGGCTGAAAGGGATTGAGATGGGAAGATGTGACTCGTGATGGGGGTGTTAGGGGTGTCGGAAATATCAAAGGATGTTATGATGGATTCGCAGACTATTGTGGGTGAAGGTGACTACCAGGGGAACTCTATCCTTGTTCCGTCTGGATAGACGGAGTGAAAGCAGAGCTACGGGAGACAGAGGTGACCTGGGGGAAGGATCGATCTATGATAGCTGCGAGGAAACCACGTTAACTGTTGAAAGAGGAGACCTCGGATTGCCTACAATGGTAATCACTGTATTGGGGACAGATGTAATGTAGACTGGGACATCCCTAGTTGCAAGAGGCTGGATGGGAGGAAGTGTTGCCCTTATGACTACTGGTAGTCTTGTAGCAGACGTCATTCGATAATCTGTCCTATGTGATGAAGGCAGAGAGATTAAGACAGGGGATAGTGGTGCCAGACATAGCCCGGGTTATTCGTAGCAGTGGATGCGTGCGTCAAGGGTCATATCTTACAAAGTTGATTGACGTTTTTGATGAATTTACCATAATGATTAAGGCGAGTGGGAAAACGAATATTGTCGATATGCACTTTGCAAGGCGATGAGAACATGCGCACACAGAAGATGGGATCCACGGAAGATGAATGGATTAATGGATTTGATTCAAATTTGACTTGGGCACAGGAGGCCGGAAGATCGTTAATCTGACGAGAGACACAGAAACCTGCAGCTGCTGGAGTTATAAAATGTCAGTGTATTGTCATTAGAATGTACGCATACTTCAAGCTCCATTGTGAACTGAAAGATTAGTGACTTAAACGTGTGATGCTTACGGTTATGTGAGGGCGAGGAAGACTGATGGACGGACATGTTGGGGTGTCGGTTAGTAAAGGCGCTGAAGGCTTGATAATCACGGTTGATCTAGTTGGGGATGTACGCAGGCGGAGAAGAGTGCTGAGATGGATAAGTGCTTTATCAATGAATGTTGGATGGCGGGATGTTACCGGAATACACCCGAAGGCTGTATACATTTCAACGGAATGTCTGAAATATTTTGAGAGCCAAACAAAATCAGTAGTAAGTATCTTCATAAAGATAGAGAAATAAAAGATGGCTAATTACGTTGCTTGGTTTGTTCCGACATGACCGTGAACATTGTAAACCATATCGTTGATGTCAATGAACGAAGTGTGAAATCCTGCCTGGAATGAAGGCTGTTTCACAAAATGGCGATACAATTAGTGCCTGCGGCCAAGTGAACAGGAACTTGACTGGGTTCAGTGCACGCAATAATAGGACAATGGGAATTCAATTTTCTATTTTCCTTGCGTTGTACAAGTGGTTAGGGAATCTATCTCTGATGTTTCAAGTGGAAAACAGACAACACTATTGGCACCGTCATAGGTAACCTAAAGTACATGACGCACAAGTCACTCAGAGCTGGCAGATGTTTACGAATGATTACATTTTGGGACGATGGTGATAAAAGAACATAATTGGCGGATCGTGCGGTTTTATGCCAAGGTTTATTTCGAAGCAAAATTAGATTAAAGAGTGAATCAATGAGTTGTGGAGGGGAAGCTCACTATGGGTGCCAACAGCGTGAAGGGTGGTAGTTTGCTACAAAATTGTTCGAGAAAGGTCATGAAAAACGAAATTGCATTCCACATTTTGCTTGGTGATGCATGGACAATATGTTGCATAGTTTGCCGTTGATTTGTTTTGGTGAAAACACATGCATCCTGTATTTTCATGGATATGGGAGTGATAGGACATGAGCCTAAGGAGTAGGAAAGAGCTCGAAACTTAGAGTCTTCTTTGGCCATCCTCAAATTTACAATTTTCCCTCAAGATGTGGGTTCTACACCCGTAGATCACAATGGCTATCTTGCCTTCACCCATTGGCAAATTCATGTTTGAAGGCCATGCCATTGCCCTGGTTTGCTCAATTTACGCATGACCTTGCTGATAATGAAGAATTCCATGCAAATTCGAGTCAGATTACTTCATTATTTCTTCACTATTTATTTACTGGTCGAGATCGGAATGGTCTCAGAAATATGCCTATTCAATTTATATAATTTCTATATTCACCTAGTTCCTTCAACGTATTGTGAGTTTGTATTTACTTACCAAATCCTTGCACACTATCAGATTCACATTAGACGGATGTTCAGCTAACATTATGTCAAATATTTTCTTCCCCTCTATATCCAGCGTTTGTTTCATACTTCGATCCACACAAAGCAGTCACATTCTCTCGTTTCCCTCAGCCACGCTCCACGTAAGCACGCCGGATATGACACATACATTTTACTAGGTGCCGTTCCAACATTTAGATAAACCCAACATACCTCCTTGCCCAAGCAGGAATTCTTGCATATTTCCAGATTAGCGGATTAAAAGGACTGTTCAAAACATGGTCTCCGCCGCAGAGGGAATAAACACGAACGTACATAAATACTGAACTGTTTACTTTTATTTACAGAACCAAGTTCGAGAGAGTGGCTCTGAACGCCCAGCGACCTGTCCCACACTCGCATCCGCTTGCAACACGGTACCTGGATTTTTGGCATTGTATGCCACTCTGCGAAGAGTATTCCGCAACTTCCGAGGTTTTCGACATTGCATCAGTGTTCATTATACACACATTATACATACACACAACAACGATAATTGTTCACTAACACACATTAGATCTGAGGCTATATCATATCCGTCTGAGGTGTATCCATCGAAATGCATTCTACAGTGCATGTATATACTTTCCAGAGATTCCTGGTGGACATGGAATGTTCTCCGACATCTAATATAGTGAACACGTTGATACGGGTTCTTATTACCTCATCTCAGTGAAGTGAGCAAGTTAGTTTGCCGGTGATATTAATGTCACAGAACATGAAACAGTTGACCTTATCTATAAATGAAATTGGCAAGTGTTATCCCCTCTGCGCTTCCTTTCGGCCACGTGGAACTGTTTCGCCGCATTGAGGTAAAGGGCTATGTTAATGTTCCAACTCCTTTTCACAATGTTTCCGATACTTTGCCTGTATCCGTTTCATCATTCAGATCGGACGAACCGACAATAATGGTAACGCCGCAAACTTAATGGTCGAGTTCGTGTTTTAGGAAGAAATTTGCATTCTCATTTATGATTTACAATATGTAAAAATATAACAGTGCAACACGATGAACTACCTCGCGTTCTGGCTACTGTTAGTCCTAATGGGTTGCATGAAAACTATTTGTCAGCTCAGCCCAGTAAGGTGGAAGTATCACACCAACGCCACGGTTGGGTGACAAATAATATGAATAAAAAGACAGAGTTCCCCTCGGTAGTTGGCCGTAGCGCCTCTGCATTTCCTGCATGTAGAATGCCTTGAAAGCCGTGCAACGCTACGAGCCAACAACTAAACATCGGGATTGCCACAATCTCCGCTGTACAATCCGTCTTTGTCTACCAATACATCCATAACATTTCAATCCCCTCCCAGCAGCAAAATATATATTTGTTGACGATTAAATCTGGCGGAACAATCTCAAAACAACGTTCTATCTTCTGAGGTTAAAAAGTAAATCTTCCTGAAATGTAAATGCTACATCACCCTCACAATGTTATCTTATTCGGGTGTTTTTTAAATGTTTTTTAAAATATTTTTGCGTTGTTTATAACTATCCTCGTTTGTTGCAATAACGCCCATTGATAAATAAGTCCGGCAATACATTAATATTATAATAACTCCCAAAACCACGGTTCATAAATCTGTTAGTACAATGAATGGGCGTCTGATGATTTTCTCCGTGTGTCGATTAGAACCAATTTCTAGAATGCATTGACATAAATGTTATTGCACAGCTTAATGGTCCGTGACTAAATTTAACTTGGAATTTACGTTGGACCCCAAAATGCCTCAAAAATAGTTTAATGGATGTTCACCGGCAGATTCGCTTCACTTGTTGACGCATATACTACTTCCCGATGAGTGATCAAGCAGAAGGAGGCATATGCGACGATACCATGTACATGGATTCGCCTAGATTGTTAGAATCCTTTGGCGACAGCGCCAGGATAAAGCAGAGCATGCTTCAAACGATTTCGAGGCCTTATTTTATTTGAACCGTGGTCTAAAGTTATGACATGTAATACCGAGCTGCAAATAGGGCAGACCATCGTAATTTACGTGTTTTTTGTCAAATGATGCTACGGAAATGTTACTGCATGGAACGAAAACAAAGAAAATGCATGGCTATTCATTCGAAGCGTGAAAACTGCTAATGTTAAGATATATTGTGCGTGAAGGAGAAGGGGGGGATTTCTGTCTGCTAAATTGACTTGAATAATACGGAAATATGATTTAATTGGAACGGCATGACAATATAATTTTACCGACAGAGGAGCTCCAGCGTTCCTCGCTTGATTGTTGAATCCACAGCAATCGTGATGCAGCCACAATACTTCGGACGGTACCGATAATAAATCATTATTTTACAGTATTAGGTTGCTGGCATTCATTTTGGGCAGCAACTGTAATCATTTTAGATATATTTGCTATCTTGTTTAACATCTTCAGTCAAGCATGCCAATATATATGTCTATAAAACCATTGTGAGACACAACATGCTGGAGTAGCACAGCGGGATAGGCTGCATCTCTGGAGAGAAGGAATGGGTGACATTTGGGGTCCCGACACTTCGATAAAACCATTATCTGGCTCACTTACCAGGAACTCCAATGATTTCAAGAATAGGATAGTAAATACTCTCCGTCTTCAGGATTACCGGATGTCTCATATCGCGAGCTAAGGTAGCTTTCTAGTCAGTTCGACTGGCACACAAATATTGTGATTTCAAATATAGCTGTTACTTACACTTCAGAAAATTGTCGAGGGTGGAATTAACAGGCACCATGATTGGCCTTAGTTACGATCCCAGTGATTAGGCTGTTTGTATCATGCCACAGATCACTGCTAAATTGGTAACCTGAGCACGGATGTTTCACAACTTACTTTCGACAACACATGAAACATCTTTCAGGAGCAATACAAATACTATGTATATGCCTTTAATGCGGTCCCTCTTGGATATTGTTTGTTAGTTCCAGCAAATGGTTCTGACGTGCATCTTCTAATAAAGCCTTGAAAGCAATAAAAGCTGAAGCAACGGGTGTGAATAATACAATTATTTACTTTTTCGGAGACTATGCAACAGTTTGAAGTGATTATTAAATATCGTGCAAAACAAAAGAAAAAGCAGAACTTTTCCAAAGCAACCAATGCATTGCCATATGCGAATCTCTCATTAAAAATTAAAATTAATGTTAATATTAGTAATTAATTAAAAACAATCATAGTTAAGCAAATCTTTATTGGTTAAGAAGATACGCAAATGATTGAATTCTGCTTGAAATGAACAACGGGATCATTGTAGCATGACGAACGTATCATTGGAGCATATGTCTCCCGCGGCATCGGTGAAACAGAGGATAGCACTGCGGGCAGCCATTCAGTGCTCTGCCCGGAACGGCCATTTGGAACCTTAGACGGCCCGTTATTTCACCTCTCATCCCCACTCAAACGCAGACCAGTCTATCCGTGGCCTTCTCTGATTGTCCTGATGGGACAGTCGCTTATTTGAAGAGCCACGTGATATTTCAATTCGGTATCTCAAGACCCAGTTGAACAGATACCCACTTTTCCAATTTCATGTAATTCACAATCCCTGTGCTCTCCTCGCACACTATTGCCTTCCCTCCAAGTTTACTACACCATCCTATCTCATTGCCTCCTTTAACACGTTCCAACTGTACTCTCAGCCACAGGTCACCTGGCTCCACACAGCACCACTTCCAATTCCACAGCCATCCCCTTCACTTGCAACTTTCTGGTTGTCACTTCTGCTCCCTCGCAGTCCAGATGCAACATGCCCACTCGAATCCATGACTTGAACACTTTGCCTGCTTGAGTGCGACTTGACACGCTGGCACGTGCAACGTGCTATCTTTTGATTGTTAGCCATCCGACCAAGCGCCGGAGCGCATTCGTTTACAAAGTCAGTATCCATTACGCTGAACCGGATCCAAGGCAAATTATCTAAATTTCCCCACCACGCTAGGCGCATCACAATTACAAGACAATGTTGATTCCGTGTAGAAACTCATGTTAGATTGTGCTATATATCATTTCAAGGATCAACTCTGACTAAGCAGTTGCAACATAGAACATCGGATATGCAACCCACGCAAAAGTAAATGCCCGCTATCTTAATGCCGAAATCATTTTTCGACCTTGAGGTACGAATATAACTGTAACCTACAGGAAATTAGCAGCAGTCGTTCGCTTTAATTTCGAAGAATAATTGCATTCAATTCGTGTGTCTTGAACGTTAAAGTGAATACTAAGAGTTGGGTTGGTTCACTGTTGAGAGAAACATTTTCGTTCCGCAATATTTCAAGCATACGTCCAAGAGGACATTTTGTTAAACAATCTAAATTCAACGGGTAATTTTATTACCCATTGGGCCGTTTAATCCCCGTTCTTGGTCTCAAGAAGAATTGCTGCATATGATTTCTTTGTATGTATGAGCAAATCAGAGCATAGGGTGGAGAAGCGAAACATTGGTATCGATATCTGTTGATAACTATGACGTGTAAATCATGTGCTATACAATGGACAATATACACAATACATCGCTACAGTCTTACATGACACCCCCCTCCCCGCCCCCCCCCCCCCCCCCTATTTCTCGTGAAAATCCATCTCGAAACAATCACGTTACTGGAATCCTCATAAACGTAGATAATGTGTCCAGTAATTGCAACATGCTTTGATCTTGAACAAGTTTGTTGCAAGTTGGAATGACGCAATCTTCCAATGGACATCAACATTTCGGATTCTCGAAAGTGTAATTGCAAGAATATTTATTCTTAAAATACATTCCAGTCTAACGCGATTCACATGCATGCAATTGATGATCAGTGACGGAGCCTCACTTCCATCATAAGTGTCTCACCTCGAAACGCTACATGACGTTTAGTTTTAAATATGATAAAACCATGACACATTTCGTCCAGATTCCCTTTCGAATTTGCTTAATATTATCAATGCTTACACGCCAAAATGCTTCGCTGGATTTCGAATATATAAACGAAGTCGTTGTTGGAGACCAATATTACCTGTAATCTTGCAAAACAACGGAAGAAAACAGACATCAGGAATGTTTTAGGCATTTAGCTTTCATTGTCAGTCGATGCTGTCAGGCGCAAATATCAGAGTAAAGTGTGGCTGCACGATCAGATTTTCATTCCATAACACGGCGATAGATATCTTCAAAATGGAGCATATCGCGACTCGAAACACCCTGTCCAACCGTTCAAACATTTTGCTTGGCCTGCCGAGTTCTTCTGGCAGTGTGCTATCGTTCATGATTCCAGCATCTGCAGCTTCTTGTGTGCCCTCGTGCACCCCCCACCCCCCCCCCCCCCCCCCCCCCCCACACCTCGCTAGCGGAATTGATGCCGAATGGCATTCGCAGGAACTTGAATCTGCCAAACGGTGTGGCGAAGGTTGTCAAAGTGGTTGAAATCAAATTCAAACGTGGCCCAGCGCTCAGAGATGTCAGCATCAAAGACAAGCTGCGCGGGCTTTCTGCAAGAGGACGCGATGGTCAGAGAGATTAAGCACAAAAGGCACAAATTTAAAAAAAAAAAAAAAACGATAAACAGGAGACGCAGGTGTCTTCCAGCTCTGACACCATGTAAATAAGCAACTCACAAACTCTTAAAGTGTGTAACACCTTTTAATGGTAGCACAGGGTATTACATACTTCCTCAAGCACTGGCTACATTCTTCTACTGAACTGTACCCAGGAAGGGGAAGGCGTTATGATTGATGTTAACTAGGCGGGGTTAATGGTTCTGAGGTAACTGGTACTGACCCACTCCGCGTTGAAGTATATCGGTTTTTATTTCGTCTATCCTGTTTGATTTTGTGTACTGATTGTGGCATGGCAATTCGCCGTCCAGATCCTCTGATCTTTCACTCCGACATCGCTGAACGATGGCACCTCTTCGAGCGCGACTACACCCATTACTTCCGTGTTTCTCATCGCAAAGATCCACCAGAGGTGCGTGCTTCTGTACTTTTAAATCTTGCTGGCCCTGAAGCAATGAAGCGTGCAGAGCGTTTTAATCACGCGCCTGCTGTCATGGACCACAACAACCAGATTGTGATGCCTTCAGACATCATTGACTACCCTGCGGTTTTACTCGCGAAGATCAGACAGCGATGCAACCTGCGAGCCAACTCCATTATTGAACGCACTTGTTTTTTTGCTCGCTTCCAGCAACAAGGTGAGCCGATTGAGAATATGTTTAGTGATTTAAAACAGATGGCTACACGCTGCCGCTCTGGAGATTTATGTGACAATTTCACCCGCGCTAAACTCGTAGGAGGTTTACTCAGTGACAACGTGCGAGACAAATTGGTACGGAACACAGAATTGACTTTGAACCAAGCTGAACATGCTTGCAGAATCGCTATACTTAACTGGTTCCCACACAAGGTATGTAAGCTGTGGGCAACGTTACCAGTTTAATCTTCATGCTACCGACACCTGATACCGTAACCGGCGTCCACAACCCACCCTCCCTCGCAGCCTCAAAGGTCAACCGAACGCTGTGCCAACTGTACAACTCACACGTTCCAGGTCGACAATTATGTGCCGCCTACAGCTAAATTTGCCACTACTGCAAACAATTAATCACTTCATGAAATGTTCCCGTTCTCGCTCCGTGGATTTAAACAGATACGTATTACTGAACATTTTGAAAACACTACGGCCACGCTACGAGCCTATGGGGGTGAAGTATTGCACCCGCTTGGAGAAACGGAATTAAACTGCATCGTGGAATCACAGGCTCACAAACTGAAGTTTTCATTTTATGTGGGGATTCTGCCACCAATGCATGCCAGTATCAAGGCCTGTTCGCGTTTGGGCCTGCCGTCCATCAAATCGCTCACTCTGAGGGCTCTACTCAACACATACTCTCACAATACAGTGGTTCATGGCTTGTGGAATGTGGTGTGGAGCTCGGACCATAGAAACATAGTAAATAGGTGCAGGAGGAGGCCATTCGGCCCCTCGAGCCAGCACCGCCATTCATTGTGATCATGGCTGATCGTCCGCTCTCAATAAACCGTGCCTGCCTTCTCCCCATAACCCTTGACTCCACTAGTCCCAAGAGCTCTATCCAACTCGCTCTTAAATCCATCCAGAGACTTGGCCTCCACTGCCCTCTGTGGCAGGGAATTCCATAAAATCACAACTCTCCGGGTAAAAAAGTTTGTTGTCACCTCAGTCTTAAATTACCTTCCCCTTATTCTAAGACAGTGGACCTTGGTTCTGGACTCACCCAACATTGGGAACATTTTTCCTGCATCTCGCTTGTCCAGTCCTTTTATAATTTTATATGTTTCTATATGATCCACCCTCACCCTTGTAAACTCCAGTGAATAGAAGCCTCGTCTTTTCAACCGTTCCTCATATGACAGTCCCGCCATCCCAGGGATCAATCGCGTGAACTTACGCTGCACTGCCTCAATCACAAGGATGTCCTTCCTCAAATTAGGAGGCCAAAACTGTACACAATACTGCGGATGTGGTCTCACCAGAGCCATATACAACTGCAGAAGAACCTCTTTACTCCTGTACTGAAATCCTCTTGTTATGAAGGCTAACATTCCATTAGCTTTCTTCAGGGCAGCTTTCCAATCTCGTCGTCAAGTACAATCAAGTAAAATATCGCCACTGATACAAAATTCACTCCTCTGATCACAGCTCCACACCACATTCCGCATGCCATGAGGGACGGAGTACAAAATGAGCTCCAGTGGATGGTCTCCCTGGGTGTCATTGCCACGGTACTGACGCATCTCACTGGGTTACCACCATAGTGGTTGCAACAAAGGAAAACAAGGAGGAAATCCGTATCTGCATCCACCCCAGAGACCTCAACACAGCGATCAAACGCCCACACTACCCGATGCGAACGGTCGAGGAATTTGCTGCTCAGAGTCGCAGTGCATCTGCGTTCATGTCCTGGATGCTAAAAGTTCGTTTTGGCAGGACCCTGACTCATCCAGCCTCACGATGTTCGGCCGCTACAAATTCCTGAGAATGCCCTTCGGCATCAACTCTGCCAACGACGTTTTCCAGTGCAAAATGGAACAATTGTTTGCGGGGTATCCGTGCCCCATCATTGTCGATGTCATTCTCGTTGCAGGGCAGAACATGGCTGAAAATGATGCCCATTTATAAAAAGTATTAGACCGTGCTATACACATTCGTCGCCAGCTCAACCCTCTAAAATGCAGATTTCGGGTCACAGAGGTTAACTCTGTCGGCCATGTTTTCCCCAGTGATGAACCTATCCAAGACCACGGTCATCAACGAGATGCCAGTTCGTACTGACGTTACGAGTTTACAGAGATTCATGGGAATGCTCACCTACCTGGGAAAATTCAATCCCAACCTCAGTGATATATCTGCCCCCTGTGAGAACTGACACACACATACACTGTCTAGTCCTGATACTCACAGGACGAAAGAGCCTTCGATATCCTTAAGTTGCAGTCGGCCAGCGTTCCCACTCTCGCATATTTTGCTTTGAAGTTGCCAATGTCACTTAAGTGATGAGTCCCATTATGGACGGCGCAGTTTGCCAACAAACCTCCACCGATGGCGACCTCAGGCCTGCCGCACCCTGACTGAAACGGAACAACGTTACGACCAAATCGAAATGGAATTACTTGCTGTGGTTTTCGCCTGCACGAAATTCAAATACATTATTTTTCGAAAATCTGTGACTATGGAAACAGACCACCAGCCGCTGGTCACTGTCCTAAACAAACCCATCCACGCCGATCCGGCTCGCCTGCAACGGATCATGAAGCAGCTACAGCGTTTCGAATTTACTATAGTCCACAATAAGGGCAAGGACATGCACATAGCTGACACGCTATCAAGAGCCCCACGCAAAACCTGCGAACACCAGCCCTCAGAACAGGACCAGTTCTCAGTACTGAAGGTGTCGTTTGTTCCCACTGAATGCCCAAGCAGCCTGACAGAGCACACGTCTGCTGATGAGACTCTATAATTACTGTCTTCAGTCATCCGAAATGGCTGGCCGGATAAACAACACAGTACCTCACTTGCGATCACCCATACTACCTAGTTCGTGACGAACTGGCACAACAGGATGGGATTATAGTCAAGGTTCACAAAGCAGTCATCCCAGCCGTTCTTCGGGACAAGTATTTACTGCCGTCCACAGGGGCCAACCCGGTGTGGAAACAACCCTACAACAACCCAGAGCATGTTTTATTGGCCTGGTATGACCAAGTATATAAGCGAAAAAGTCGAAGTCTGCACTATCTGCAACAGCCTAGCGCCACGCCAACAGAAACAACTTTTGCTCTCGCACCCGGTTCCTCCTCTGCCGTGGTCCACGGTCGCTCTCAACATATTCGAGTGGCGTAGAAAACACTATCTCGTTCTCGTCGACTCGTATTCGGGCAGGTTCGATATTGGCCTGCTCCAAACCGTCACATCTGATGCAGCCATCCAGAAGTTGGTAAGCCACTTCTCCGTGCCGGTGTTCCTGCACTGCAATACCAAAAACATCATTATCCTTTGCCTTCATTAATTGATTATCTGTAAAATACAGAGGGATGAAGCACGGAAAATTGACCACCCATAACAGTATGAAACTGCCAGATATTGCCAGCAGTAAGATTATTGATTTTCTTCTGTTTTCAATCTCTTGATCCGACTGCCGCTGTTGCTTCCCTTTAGTTTTCTTCTAACACTGTTAGCCAATATAATATGCTTGATCTTTGAATGTTGAACACAACGATCAACACACATGGTAGAAATGGGGTTAAGATGGTTTCCAACCACAGGAACCACAGCCCAAATAAGTAAGATGTAGAAGCTCGACGTTACTTTGCAGAACCATGCGACATTGCCAACTTTTTCTAGAGGTTCAAACAGGAAGTAGACTGGAATATTTTCCAACACGCATATCAAAGATAAGACTGTTATAAGTTTCGTTGCATTTATTTCCTTGCAATATTTTCTTCTTAACGATTGATAGCAAATTGCAACAAACCTATCACAGATAAAGGCCACGGTTATCCAGACAGAACAATCAATGGAAACATAAATCAGTCATAATAAGACTGGAAACGGGAGTGTAATTGAGAAATGAATGTGAAAAATATGCCTCGGTTCTCCGTTAAAGTATTCTGCTGACTAACACGTGCATTAGATTCGCTGCAGCCATCGACACGAGATATCGGGTGATGTAACTCGGGTGATAGTCCGCATTTTCCATAGGATAAGATGGCAATTGTCACCATGTTCACTGCAAATAGAAAGACAGTGCATTAATAACGCCGGCTAATCTGAGGAATAGTTGCTAAATCATTTTTATATTTTAGTGAGTCTGGGTTTCATTGCACATTTATCCATGACATGTTTTCAGAGCTATCAGAATATTTACTAAATGAAGCTTTTGCAACTCGTCCCTTGTTGCAATGAACGTTTTACCAGCTTCCGGATTTCTGAGATATCATCGTAATAATCCTCAAACGTCTTGTGGATCAATACCTTGGAGTACCCATCTGGGCAGTTGTAAATTTGTTCCCCTAACTCGATGTACAGAATATGTACTCAGTCTTAAGAGAGACCGATTTGCTTTATGCATCTTGATGAAGTTAATACTGCGACATATTTACGGGAGGATTTCGTACTGCAAACAGCCGATATTAATAAAAGCGTGGGACCAAGCTGTTTTATCGACATTCTTGTGTTACTCGAAACCTTCTCCTCAAGCAGTTCCTGTTTTTACTAATGGATTTAAATCGGATTTTAAAACATTTCACTTATGCATGTAAAGAAAATATACTCTCTGAAAGGCATCTTTCGGTTCGTTTTGGCATGTAGATGTGTTTATTTAGAGGCGTACAATTAGAACTTCTCACCGTGATCGACAAATCTAGTGGCGCCACCGCACTGGTTGCCACGCCAGCAGCTCGTTAATCCTTTCACCCTTTTTTGTTATTTTTAGTGCATCCAAATGCATGTTTTAATGTTTCTTAGAATGTCTTATGTGGGACTGGTGGGGGAAATAGGGGGGACATAGGGGAGGAAACAGTTTTCCAGTAACTTATCTGGACGGAAATGCGTCTTTACTCTGTGCCGCATCTTCGCACAGGGTTGATGTTAATACAACTGAATCTACAAACATGGAATCTTCTTTCCAATTGCGCGAAACATACATGGATTCCCAATATTCTGAATATTGGACTAGTGGACATAAATTTAACTTAAGATAGTTCGGCGGCAATTATTGCCACCCCTTCATAATCGCCATTGATTGGGACCCAAGCACCGAACGCCAGAACACTATATAAGACCCATGAGACATCGTAGCCAAATTAGGTCATTCAGCCAATCGAGTCCATTCCGCCGTTCATCATGGCTGATCTATGTTTCCCTCTCAAGCCAACTTTCCTGCCTTCTCTCCATAACGTGCGCCGCCCTTCCTAATCATGAACAATTCATCTCCACCTTAAACATACCCAATAATTTGGCTTGCCCAGCTGTCTGTGACAATGCATTTCATAGACTAAACACCTCTGGCTAAAAAAATATCCTGTCCATTTTTAAGGTAAATCATTTCATTCCGGGGTTGTACCTCGTAGTTCTACACCAGTCACTGGCAACATATTGCCACTCCATCTAGGAAGCCTCAAGTACATCCTTGCTTTTATATTATCGTCCCGGCGAGATCAACGCTAACAGTGCACTTGCCTTCCTTATCGGGACTCAACCTGCACCAGCACAATTGCACCTCCTATATGTAAATTATCTACCCATTTAAAAACTAACCGACGCTTATATTCCCTATTTCCACGTATTGTTTCTTAATTGCTTTTGATGGTTTCTAAAAACGTCCCAATCCTCCAGCTTCCCATTAGTCTTTTTTTTTCTGTTGTCTTTGACACCCTTTGTCAGCGACAGAGGCCTCATTCTCCCTTTCAAATGCTTATTCCTCTTTGGGATGAAATCATCCTGTGCCTTCTGGATTTTTCACAGAACCCCCTGCTATCGTTGATTCACCGTGCGTCCTGCTACGTCCCCTT